>VWZK01015127.1:115298-140555 GCA_013396935.1 Baryphthengus martii
GCCGCCGCATGCGGTGTGGCCGCGCTGGCGGGCGCGGAGGGTTGCGCGTGCATTGGTGGCGTGCGGTTGATGTGAGAAAATCTTGCCATTAAGTGGTGAAAGTTTCCCAGCTTTCTTCTGGCTGCAGCTAGCCAAACACCAACCCGTGGTTAAGCTTAACCGCGTACCTTTATCTGACGTTACTGACTGCACGATATTGTGATTAAAAAAAAAAAAATCTGGCAGTGATTGTTTCTCCTGGACCGATTGCTATTTTAACAGAACAATTGCTTTTAAAGAGTGCACTGGACAGGGACTTGTATTTGTGAGCTTTGACACGAGTTAAAAGCAACATAAAGAGGAGGAGTTCGTACGTCTCCTGGAGAAAATCAAAATACTCTCTCATAAACACTTCGGAGAGAAAATACATTTTATTAGTACAGCATTGGGCAGTCAGTAGAACTATGACCAGCAGGACCATCAACGGAGGAAACTGCGCAGAGTTAGGGTACTTAAAACATCTTTAATTAATAAAACATATAGTAATAAAATATTAATTTATAATTTTTAAATAATTTAATAGAACATTAATTTTAATAAAACTGATGTTTGGCCACCTGAAGGCTCCCTCTGCAAAGTTTACACCACTGCTATCAGATTTCTGACAAAAGGAAAGCAGGCAAGTACAGCAAGAGCATTGTGTATTCAGCGCACTAGGTAAGGGCTGGGCAGCTTTGATTTCCAGGTAAGCTTGAATGAACCACTTAATTTTGCTGTAGTTCAGCTCCTCCCAATCGAAAGAGAGATTCCTCCGTTTGTCTTAGCCCTGTATGGCCTGCTCTTACCTTTTGTAAGCTTTCACGGCAAAGATCCTCCTTTTGCAGGGAGGGATAAATAAACAGTAATAAACAGGGATAAATAAAGGGCAATAAACCAGGCCTTATCTCAGTCAAATCTCAGTCAAAGCCTTTGGATTCTGACACACATGATAAAAGCTAGAAAGGAGTATAAACAAAGGAGGAAAAAAACCAGCAAATGCCAAAAAGCCAACTGGTTGGTTGGTTGATGATCAAGATAAATTGGGCTAGCAGGAGATGGTAGAGATTAGAGTCATTCATTTTGAGATTGAGCCTGTTTTCTCTGGGCTTAGTAGGAGTGACCTCTTTTTGAACCCTTCTGGGAAGAGTGATTCAACTCTGTCAGCGGAGCAGCGCTGTTCTACTGAAACCAGCGGCTCCACAAGCTTCACTTTGGGAATTCCCCAGAGCCAGTCCTGTGCTGAGACACAGATCCTTTAGTAATGATGTCTGCGGCCAGCGGAGGAATTTTGGTCATGCACTTTAGTGTGATTTGTGGAACGTCACTGGTGGCAGGTAGCCAAGCAGGTAGCCAAGCTGGTAAACCGTTGGCAGTTTCTGACTATGAAACTTAAATAGCAAAACGGCATGTCCAAAAGGCATGTTAATTTTGGTGACACCTCTAATTAATGTGTTAATGAGATTTTGATTCACAAAGGAAACTTGGATATGGTAAAGAGCAACTCAAAACATGATTCTGAAGAGGGGGGTTCCCTCTACCCTTGCACCAAAAGAAACGTGTTTTTTACTGCAGTTGTTAGAGAAATCCCATGACTGGTCATATGTATTTTCCCTTTACCAAACCAGGCAGAAAACTTCGCAGACTTCTGGTTTTGCTCCAGCTGATCTCTCTCTTAATCTTGAGCTTCCTACTCAGTCAAAGCCCAAGAAAACACTGTCTTAGAATCAGGCTGTTAGGAGGATTCATTCAAAATGACTGGTTGTGTTTTCATTAAAAAAAAGTTTGATGAATTATGCGTTTTTTCACTATCAGTGGATGTGAGATGGCTTTTTAAAACTGGTAGCTTAAGGAGAGCTGAAGAGAGAGAACTGAGAAAAACAGTGATTTTATTAAGACAGAGAGAAAACTGGAGTCAGTGCAACATCTGATCCTATCACTCAGCTCCAAAAGAGACAAAAACCCATTAATTAACCTAGGAAATCTGTAGAACCTACAGGAGTTCAGAGATAGTTATGTATATTGCTTTCTCTGAGCTTAGGGAGCAAAAAGCAAAGTTAATGTCAAATCAGAAAGTAAGGGATAAATTATTTTTTCTTGCTGATTCCTTTCCCTCACTAAAACCTATCAACATGAGAAAGAGAAAAGTAGCAAATGAAGGTAGAAGGAAATACATTTCAGAGGAGAAACGGCTCCATCTACCACTAAGTTACACGGTCTTAAAATCACTGAAAAGTCTTCCCTGTAGAAAAAAAAACTTCATTATGGCACATAACTGCAGTAGATTGACATTATAAGAAATTTTGGGTGTATTGCAGCAATGCAAACTATTTACTACTCTAAAATCCCAGCCTTGCCAGTTATTATATATGGATGCTTGGGTTCACCCTTCTAAAACTGAAACCAACTCACCCATAAGAAGACAGCTGATCTATAATCAAGGCAACCATTTTCCCAAAGCCAAATTTCTGGCACAGAATCTTGAAAAAAACATTTGAATCCACAAAATATGAGGAATTTCTCCAAAAGTAACATATATCGAGGTGAAACTGTAAGACTGAGGGATACCTCACATCAGGTAGTGATCGATAAGTGAACAATTTTGGGAACACAGTGGTCTAAGACGGAAATCAACCCCCTTCCTTGTGTTCCTCCTTCACCCCTCTTCTAGGTACCTCATGTAAATGACGTGGGGAAACAAACTCCAAAACTNAGAACCATGGCTAACTCAGTTAAGAAACAAAAAAAAAGGAAGAAGATAAAGAGAAATCTCCCCTCCCTCTCAATTTGTAAATGACCAAAAATTTTTAACAGGCCCTGAAATTCAGCTATGGTATTTACTGTGATGATGTTTCAAGTGGTATGAACTTACAGATGCTTGCAAGATATGTCCTTAATGCACAAGAAACAACACAAACGTACCAAAAAGAGAAAACAAAAGTAAACATACACAAGAAATCCCACTCCTATTCAAACTATACTTCAGCAAGCCTTAAACAAATTAAAGACTTATTTTGAGGAAAGTTAGCTCTTCAAACTCTTACAGTTTTACTTCCAACTCATGGTATTTGCTGCTATGCTTTTTAATCTTCTTCCTGGAAGAGAAATTTAATTGAGTTGTTTGGTACTGACCTAACATGAAAAAAAAAAAAAAAAAAAAATCTTAGAGAAAAACCATACTGGTCTGTTCAGATACAAAGCCTCCCCCTGCAAAATTTGCTGTGGTTGCTCTACTAACCCGTGGGAGAAATCTAGAATGATCTGGACTCTTATCAGCAAACTGGGTCCTTTTGGAGGTACATTAAAGGATGTTTAGGCATGTAAACAGGAATCTCCAATTCAGCAAGATATTTTGGTTCTCTTAAAAGTCCCACTCCCTCTGGGACTTTTGATAACTGAAATGTTTTGGTCCCCAGCACCTGTCAGACTGAGCCTTTGGCAGCCCTCTTCTATTCGCAAGGGGTTTGTAACGGGAAACATCAAGCTCTTTATCTTCCTGTTCTCTCATTCCCAACCTGCAAAGGCAGAGCTGCTACAATCAAATAGTTCAAAAGCTAAAATCAGATCACAAGATTAAAAAAAATGCTCCTAATATCTTGATATTGGAGATGAAGATTATATTGCATTTTAGCATTCAGACATCCTGGATATACCACCCGCTGTCTTTGAATGTACGAGAGAGTCTAATGGTAGGTCTAACAGCCCGCCCTGACCCTAAACTGTGACAGAGAGTAACCAAGTATTTTTTCTACTCAAATGCATGGGAAGATTTGGTGATTTGGGGTGGTGCTAAAGAGATGAAAAACCCTTCTTTCTTTTCTTTCTATTGTCCCTTTACAGAACCACCTAATTCTTTGTCATCTGTCCATCTGCCTGTCCATCCGTCCGCCGCCCGCACAATAGTGCTCTTCCCTGTCAGTCGTTCTTCAGCACCTGCATGTGCTCTGCTCTCCCAGCTGTGTTTATGCTTCTCCATCTGCTGCAGGATCCATTTCTGATGCTTGCCTGCATCGGCCTCAAGGAGTGTCAGAAATGCTTGAGTTTGCCTGTGACCCCACAGACTTTGTATTCTGGTGACTCCAGCAACAAGAGACTGATGAGGCCTGTGATGAGGTAGGCATGTGGGTGCAGGTTTTCCAGACTGGCACCTTGAGGAGTTCGACTTCTTACCAGCTCTTTGCTGAGCCCGATGTTCTTCATTATCTCTCCCAAAATCAGCAACTCCAGCAGTTAGATAGATGCGTGCTAGTTTGGGAATTCATGAGTTCGGTGCGACCGTGGAAGAGAGCTCTGCTCCTGCCTGAAGGGGATTCCCGCAGTGTTGCACAACCAGGAAATGCCTGAGTTGTGTGAAGTGAGGTTTTAAAGATCAGCCCTCTCCTCAGGGGAAAAACGTTTTTATATTTCTCTGAGCTGTTCTGTGGTAAGTTTATAAAGTGGAAAAGAGAGTTAAGGAAGTCATATCACACCGGTAAAGAGATTTGCTCTGCGCTTTAGCTAGTTTTTCAGTTTTAATTGGAAAGCCGGTGCCATCATGCTTTGCATTTTGACCTAGTAGCACAGGAAAGTGTGATTTTAATTACAAAACATGTCAGTTAGCAGTTAACATCCAGGCAAAAGGTAGGAAATATTTTTGTTTAGCCTTTAATACAAATGTATTACAGCAGGGCTCAACCCTGCTAAACTCTGCAGGTTGTCTTCTCCCACTCACAGGCACAGCAGCAGCAAGGTGTACTCATATGAGGCTCAGGCTACACTGTTTGTGAGTGTCAAAAGGAGAGAAGATGAAGCGATCAGGAAGAAAAAAAGAAATACCTCCCTCCCTTGATCATGTTTGCATATTCTGAATGAGAGCATTGCTTAGGATGTTTCCTGGTGAACTGAGCAACTAGAAGAGTCTTTCCTTTGAGCCCACTGTGGTGTGCACATTTCACATGTGTGCTGTGGTACTTCAGAAAAAAAAAAAGTTTTAGAGATTCATTTACAGTAACTGTCTAATGAAATAGAATCTCCTAGAAACAGAGAGGAAGTATAACCAGCTAGTCATGGCATGCTTTACGAGCAGAAGAAATAGAGCTCTACTTATGTGGATAGATAAACATCCCATGCCTGCTAAAAATAAACTTGTCTGCCAGATCTTCATTTCTAAGACAAGGCATGTCTTGATGTCTGAAATTAATAATTAATCTAATATGCCTGGCCATGTTGTTGGTAGTTGTAAATAGCTGTGTTAACAAAAAGATTGCAGTGACAGACCCAAGTTCCTCAAATACTGACATTTAGATGCAGAACTGTTGGAAAGACACAGTTTTTAGTGTGTGAATTTTCAGGGGGGGCAGGGTATGAGATTAAAACAGATAAATCCCATATGTCATACTTCTTTGAAGAGCACAACCTGAGGAACCTTACCTGATCAAATACTATTTCTGGTAACGGAAGGCTTGCAAAAGCACCTCTAGAAAACAGAATCATAGAATCGTTAAGGTTGGAAAGGACCTCCAAGGTCATCAAGTCCAACCTTCTACCCAACACCTCCATAACCACTAGATCATATCCCGAAGCACCACATCCATCCATTTTTCTAACACCTCCAGGGATGGTGACTCCACCACTTCCCTGGGCAGCCTGTTCCAATTCTTAACTACTCTTTCAGTAAAAAAATTCTTCCCACTATCTAATATGAACTTCCCCTGGCACAGCTTGTGGCCATTTCCTATTGTCCTGTCATTAGTTACTAGGAAGAAGTGGCCAACACCAGCCTCACTACAACCTTTCAGGTAGCTGTAGAGAGCAGTAAGGTCTCTTCTCGGCCTCTGCTTTTTCAGGCTAAACAATCCCAGCTCCCTCAGCCTCTCCTCATAAAATATGTTCTCCAATCCCGCTTCATTGCCCTCCCCTGTAACACACTCCAGCACCTCGATGTCTTTCTTATATTGTGGTGCCCAGAACTGGACACAGTACTCGAGGTGCAGTCTCACCAGTGCCAAGTACAGGGGCACAATCACTTCACTCATCCTGCTGGCCACATCATTTCTGATACAGTCCAGGATGCTGTTGGCCTTCTTGTCCACCTGGGCACACTGTTGGCTCATGTTCACCGGCTGTTGACCAACATCCCCAGGTCCTTTTCTGCCAGACAGCTTTCCAGCCACTCATCCCCAAGCCTGTAGTGTTGCCTGGGGTTGTTGTGACTGAAGTGCAGGACCCAGCACTTGGCCTTGTTAAACCTCATACAATTGACCTTAGCCCATTGATCCAACCTGGCAGATCTTGCTGTAGAGCCTTCCTAACCTCAAGCAGGTCAACACTCCTGCTTGATATCATGTCATCTGCAAACTTACTGAGAGTGGACTCAGTCCCTTCATCCAAACCATTGATAAAGATTAAACAGGACCAGCCCTAGCACTGAGCCCTGGGGAACACCACTTGTGACAGGTCACCAATTGGATTTAACTCCATTTACCACGACTCTCTGGGCTCAGCCATACAGCCAGTTTTTAACCCAGCGAAGAGTACACCTGTATAAGCCATGAACTGCAAACTTCTCCAGTAGAATGCTGTGGGAGACTGTATCAAATGCTTTACTAAAGTCCAGGTAGACAACATCAACAGCTTTTTTGCCATCCACTAGGTGGGTCACTGGTCATAAAAGGAGATCAGGTTGGTCAAACAGGACCTGCCGTTCATGAACCCATGTTGGTTCGACCTGATCTGCTGGTTGCCCTGCGCTTGCCATGTGAGCGTACCCAAGATGAACCACTTACCCGCTACTGAGGTCAGGCTGACAGGTCTGTAGTTCCCTGGAGCCTCCTTCCAGCCCTTCTTATAAATGGGTGTCACATTGGCAAGCCTCCAGTCATCTGGGACCTCCCCTGGTAGCCAGGACTGCTAATAAGTGACGGAGAGTGGCTTGGCAGACTTCTGTGCCAGCTCCCTCAGTACTCTCCAGTGGATCTTATCCAGCCCCATAGACTTGTGGGTGTCCCAGTGGCATAGCAGGCCATTAACCAATTCCTTCTGGATTATGAGGGGATTATTCTGCTCTTCATTCCTGTCTTTCAGTTCAGGGGACTAACTACCCTGAGGATAACTGGTCTGACTATTAAAGACTGACGCAAACAAGGTATTAGGTACCTCAGCCTTTTTCTCATCCTTGGTGGCAATATTCCCCTTCACATCCAATAAGGGATGGAGATTCTCCTTGGCTCTCTTTTTGTTGTTAGTGTATTTGTAAAAATGCTTTTTATTATCTTGTACAGCAGTGGCCAGACTGAGTTCTAGCTGGGCTTTTGCCTTCCTAATGTTCTTTCTACATGCACTGACCCTAAATCCCTGTACTCTTCCTGAGTGGCCTTCCCCTTCTTCCAAAGGAGGTAAACTGTCCTTTTCTTCCTAAGTCCCAGCAAAAGCTCCCTATTCAGCCAGGCTGGTTGTTTTCCCCACCAGTTCATCTTACGGAACATGGAGACAGCCCACTCCTGCGCCTCTCAAAGTTCCTTCTTGAAAGTTGTCCAGCCTTCCTGGACCCTTTTGCCCTCCAGGACGGTCCAAGGGACTCCTTCAACCAGTGACCTGAAGAGGCCAAAGTCTGCCCTCTGGAAGTCCATGGTAGAGGTTTTGCTGACCCCCTCCTTACTTTACAAAGAAATGAGAACACAGCATGAGTGTCCCAAAATAGTTGCATGTAAATCACTCATCTTTCTCCTTTGGGTTCTTGTCTAATATGCACATTTACAGTGTGGGCAAATACAGGCAGTGACCACAGGAAAATGCCTGGGAGAGAATCCCCAGCTTCCTACCTGAACAAAACAGCCAGGCCAACTGCACAGTCAGTTGTGCTGTAAAGAGGAGGCTGCGTCCCCTCTCTGGCTCATGGCACTGGTCTAGCCCTCTGGCCTCGCTAATTTGACACAGCTCTTCTCAGTGTTAGTTGAGCCAATGCATCCTAGCACAGTGTAGTTACTAGATCCAACACAAGGGAGTGAGGAAGGAGTTGGGAGATGAAGGCTTGAGGCTGGGGCAGAGGAGAAACAACACTCATCCAGTCTGACAGCTGTAAAACCAGCTCTTCTGTAAGGTCAAATCTGCTTTACCCTTAGCAGCGTCCTTTTTTGATGCCTGAACTAGACCATAATGACTACTGGAAAGCACAAGTAGAGATCTATGACATGACCTTCTGAAACCTATTACTGGAATTTCAAACGAATGTTACCAACACCACTCAGGCTTTTGATGAATAAAATCCTAGTCAAACTTTGAGGCCCTGTCTTGGCTTCCTCAGAAGTTTTCAAAAGCAACTTTCCACTGGGACATACTTCTCAGGACACAGACTAGGATGGTTAAATCACTTTGTCTTCAAGTTAAGAAAAAGCATTTATAAAGAAAGAGAAGGGTCAAAATTAGAGCTTTGAATTTCATAAGACTTCAGAAGAAAACATACAAATTCACTCAAAACAGATGACTAAATTCTGGCACCACCTAAGGTTCTGTTTGAAATTTGATCTCAGATAATCAGTTTAAAAAAACCCAAAAAGTAAGAATGAAGCAAAAAAGACTTGTCTTTAGGGTCTGAATCTCTCTCACCCATCCAATGGAAATAACTGCTACCAGAAGGTCAAACATCATAAATGGAAAAAGGTGGAAACAAGCTGCTCAAAGTGCTGTAAGAGGAAATTACAGCGTGACTAAGGCCATACAACTGCTGGCTGCTATTGCACTGCTTCACTTTCCTTATATATTTTCACCATTTTTAGCCTTATCTTAAGTAACAGGAAATTATTTGCTTTTGTCTGTTTGTTTGGTTTTGTGTTGTGTTGTTTTGTTTTGTGTTTTTTTTCTTACTGGTTTACTGAGCTCTGGTGAAACCAGCTCTGGCACAAGACAGAGGGTGAAACTGTGATCCAGGAGGGAACTGTGAAGGCAGCACGTAGGTCGCCTTAGGGTGATGTGAAATGACAGCCTGTGTCTAAACCCTGTTAAGAAACTGGGTCCTTCACAGGAATAGTCTAGATAGGCTTTGCAAAAAAACACCTTGTCGTTGAACAGAGCTAAACAGGATGGGGAATGAGGAGTCACAGAAGCTGTCAAAGGACTGTTTACTTCATACAGAAAAATTAGTTTTTCCAGATTCCAAATTTCAACCTGAAAGGAAAAGAAACAATCGCTGCAGATAGGGACGTAACTGAAGCTCAATTTGTGAATGTCAGCTGGTTTTCTTTGTAGGATTTTCTGGGGCACAGTTGCTTGCTGTTAAGCAAATATTTGTGGAGGAAGAGGGGGAGAATTGCATAATTATATTTGTCTAAGACCTTCCAGTCTTCAAGTGATGAGGCACAAGCCAAGATTCCGGTGAAAAATTTGGCCTGGCAAATTGAGAGAAAATCTGAAAGCAAAGATAGAGAGCCAGTTTTTCACATGGAGAGCCTTATGAGATCCCAATATGAAAACTCTATGGGCCCTATGGGTGCCTGCAGAGCCCATTCGTGTCCTGACTTAAACTCATTTGGTGACAAAAGTCCTAGGAAGAATTTGCATCTTGGCTTTTTCGAATCAGAATGGCTGAACACAAGCAGAGACCTGTTTGCAATTTTTATTGCAAAGATCTTGGTCTTTAGTTGTCCAGAGCTGTGAAATGTGCTTTAAAAAAAATATTTTCTGAATGTAGAGTTTGGTAGGGGAAAACTCTCACAAAGTCCATCAGTGATACCCAGTCTCTGGGTGCTTACTAGATCTAAAAGTTGACTACAGCTATACTGCTTTGCATCGGTCAGGGGATCACACTCCACTATGCCATCTGCTCAATGTGGTGTCATGTACCATTCCCTGATATGATGTCCTGTGATATGAGGAAGAAATATTCGGCAGGCTCTAGCTGCAGGCACACTGGTTGCAGTGTTAAGTGTCTTCTACAGTGCAGAGGGTTCAAGTGCTCAGTCCCCTCAGGGGTATTCCCAAGGAAACAAGGCAGCTATGCAACTGGCAAATGGAGAAGTGGAACGAGAGTGAAACAGAGACCAAGACTTTCAAGACAATATTGAGTTTATAATTTTCTGAGGTGAGGGATCTCTATGAGCCAGTCACCCCACTCAGCTACACCCCTTTCACTTGAACTGAGCCTTTAGTGTTCAGTTCTCCCAAAGACTCTCTGCATTCGTGAAAAAACAAAGAGAGGAATATGACTCTAAATTAGGAAAGGTTTGGGACCACTATGAAGCAAAGATACTTCTGATGCAAGACTTAGACGTGGTGTCAAAATACGCATCTTGCAGACTGAGAGATGTAAATTAAACACTTTACTGAAAGGGATTCCAGATATTAGAATAGCTCTACTAAATTTTAAAATACGTGGATAAAAGCACTTATGTTCTTGATATCTAAAATAAGCCTCAAACCACCACTCTTTCGGGAAGCAACCAGGAATTAGTGACTGTTACACCTTTTTCTCTGAAGGTAAATAGGAACTGGATCCATCAAAGACTGAGCAATATTACTTGTGAGAATCTTCTCCAACAGGAAATTGAGTAAGGTCCCTGAAAAAGAACTAGGCAAAATAGGTTCAGATGGGGTAATGTTAGTTAGTTGGTTCTAGACATCATAACCAAACACCAGCTATTTGTCCAACACTATAGTCTGCCAATTGTGATTAGATATTTACTGCAACATCCTTTGGGGGTGGTAACTTTGGGGACTCTAAAAGGGAACTGGTGACTAAAGCTGGGAAAACTATATTGACTTGTGTCCTTCTGGTTACTCGCAAAAGTTTTTCAGAGTCAAGGGCTGCAGTGCAAATACAGCTGAACAAATTTGATGCATTAATGACAACACTGCTTACATCTCAGAGGCTTGCATATGAGAAAGTTTTCACAAAAGATCGGATACACAGCGTGGGCTGAAAGTTTTTTTCCTCCTAGAGGTAGGATTCAAGATCTTAAAAGTTTTCTGGAAAAACTTTGAACAAAGCACTGAATTCCAATTGCTAGGTATTTTTTTCTGCAAATAGTAAGTCCTCATCACTTAAACCCAGAAATTTGTGGCCAAGAATGTCTCTGAAGGACAACTGATATGGCAGTTGATCTAGCAGGGAAGCTGAAGGTACTGGGAGAGTCTAGCTTTCTGCCAAAGATGCATCCAGACCTCAATTAGCTGCTATAGATTTTGTAGAAGTTCTCTGCAATGTGAACAGGTGGATCCAATGACTAGAGGAAGGACACTGCTTTATGTATAGACAATGGGGTTCCTTTATGGCCTCAGGCACAGGGACAAGGAGCATTACTTGAACCATCTGCCTTTGCCTTTGATCATGCATAAGCAGATAGGAAATCACAGCTGTAAACACAAAAGGACCCGGAGCTCTGGTGACCCGTAGGCAGAGCGATAATAGAACAAATGTGAGGGAACTATCAAAGATTTTATGCTGCTTCTGGGATAGGTGAGATTTGTCTTTCTGATTAATACTCTGAGACCACTTCAGAGAACGAAGGAAGTCTCGTTGCTGTTTTCTGGAGAGAGCACCACAGAAACCTTAGTCTTGACTGTTAGTTGCTACCACCATTGCTTGCATGCTAAGCTTTTAGTTGAAAAGCCAGGCTGGTAGTACCAACACATGCTCTATCTTCTTTGTCAAAGCAGTAAAGGTAATGGCAGTGACTCTGACAGAGAGGAGACCTTTGCACTGCAAGGAATGTGTCTACAGGCAACCAGAGCTTCAGAGCAGTATATAGAACCTGTGCAAAAGAATCAGTATGAAGAGGAAGTGGAGGATGAGGGAAAACTGGTCATACCAGCAAAGTGAATGAGCTTTTCAGAGGTCAACAAGGGCCTTACAAAAAAATAAGGCAGTATTCTAGGAAGGTGTGAAAAGAAATTTGCTATGACTCAGTCAAGAAATTCAGAACTGAGAAGAGGTGCATGCTGCTCCTTTTATAAACATATAGGGCAGGTATGGACAGGGATGACTAATGTAGCCGGAATATAGAATAGTCTAGCCGGTACAGCTGATCCAGGCTGCTTCGTGTGTCTTCAAATCTAGGTTTGTATTTGAAGGATAATTTAAATTGTATTCCATTTAACACATCTACAACCTTAATGCCAGCACAAGTTAAAAAAAAAAAAAATAAAAATAGCAGGGCCGCAGTACTGCAAACTGAGCTATGGCAAAAAAAAAATTATAGATGTTTTCTGGGCCTTCATTGACAGCAATAGGGTGTGTAAAATCAAAAGAGGAAATCAACTTCTAAAAACTTTCAGTGGAAAACACACTCAAGAGCAAAGCAGGTACAGCAGTGTGTGTAAGCATCTACATACACCATACACATTCACTGAGAAGTGATGATTTAAGAAAAACCTGTTTGAGCCTCTCATGAAAAGATTTTAAAGTTTTGAGGTAGCTTCATTCTGATAGGGGAAAGACAGAACTACTAATATCTCTTAGATTTTTCAGCTTTCCAACCATGAACTTTCTTATGTGTGTTTTCACCTCAACACAAAAAGAAAAAAAAGCGTGCTCACGATGATGTTTATCATACACGGGAAGGAAGAGATGTGCTATCATAGAGAGGTATGAACTCCCTTTTTTTTTTAAACTCTTCTAGTATTTCAAAAAACCCTCTTAAGAACAGAGGGCCAGGGACACACAGATTAGACAGTGGGGATGACTGGAGGGTAGTACCTTAGATCCTAACAAGGGCACAAGCAAAAGTACTTCACCTAGCGTGAGTTCTTCTGGCAAGTTTATACACGTTGCATGCGCTATAAAAGACCTTTTGGCTCAAAATGCTGACAGGCGCCTTTCTTGGAATATCAAGTAGGGTCTTAGGGCTAGACCTTTTCCAGGATTCCTCATATGACAACCTCCTTCAAATGTCTGGACATTTGGGAGCTCAGTATATTTTTATTCTGTATGTTATGAAATTAATCATCTTCTCAGTGTAAGGTTATGTGGAAGAAGAGTGTCTACTCCTTTAAGGTTATCTGGTCTAGGAGCTATTCCAACAAGGCTATCTGATCAAGGACCTTGTCAATCAGGAAACTAAGGGAAAAAGAGGGAAATTGGAAATGAAGTCTACAGCAGCACAGACCTGACAGATGGTCTCGTCAGAATCTACTGGCATCCCTCCCATGACTGGGAAGTCCCAGCCTGGAATTTGCAACTGATTAGGATTATGAATCAGGGGGATCCCAGACATCCAACTGGGAGGAGTTGAGGAATCAGCAGAACTGTACAAACCCATGAGAGGATGTGCAAAGTGAAGGGGAAACAGAAAGAAACAAAGAGGGAGGGGTAGACAGAAAAGGGTACAAAAAGGGCTGGTTGCATGTAAAACAGCGCCAGTCTGTATGCTTGTCTGGCTCAGCCCTGTGACTAATGACTGTAGCCTGTCCTATCTTCTTGTATCTTCTTAATAAATCTTTTCTTAACTATTTATTTCTCTGTGTAATCTCATTCGCTATCCCATGTGTACGTATGCAGCATGGACTAAGCACCAGCTACCAGTCAGAGCTGCGTGTATGAGACCAGATTTGACGCCAGCTCCTGGAGTCAGATCTGGGGTGTGGTGTCAGCTAGTGGAGTAGCAACCTCCAGGCCCTGGGGCAGGAATGGCATGCATCCTGAAAACCTTGTGGGGACTGGCAAGTGAGGCTCAGCGCTATGGGTCACAGCGTGTGTGCCTGGTGCTTCCTGGGGCAGGGGAGTGACACGTGTCTGTATCTTCCCTCATCCTGGTGTACATGGAGTGTACACGTGTGTTCACCAGCAAACTCCAAGCTGGACTAGTCAGCAAGCAAGTAGGCAAGGGTTTGTGCTGATATCCAGGGGAACTTGCAACTGTGGAGTGCCAGTGGGACAAGTGTATGAGTGCGTGTACTTGCTAGCAACCATCAAGCTGGAATAGCCAGGGAGCAGGGGACCACGACACAGGTAAGAGGGTCTGGGAGCAGGACGTGGGTATAGCAAGAAGGCAGAGGGGCTGTGCTGGTACTTGGGGGATCAGTGAATGTGTGTGTGCCTTTTACTAGTGAGCTGCTGTCTCTACCAGCTGAAAGGAGGAAGGGGACTTGGCTGTCACAGAATCACAGAATCGTTGAGGCTGGAATAGACCTCCAAGATCATCAAGTCCAGCCTATGACCCCAACACCACAACACCTAGCTAGACCATGGCACTAAGTGCCACATCCAATCTTTCCTTAAACACCTCCAGGGATGGCGACTCCACCACCTCCCTGGGCAGTCCATTCCAGCGCCTAATGACCTTTTCCGTGAGGAAGTGCTTCCTAAGATCCAACCTAAATCTCCCCTGGTGCAGCTTCAGGCCATGCTCTCTTGTCCTGTCACTAGTTGCCTGGGAGAAGAGCCCGACCCTCACCTGTCTACAACTTCCTTTCAGGTAGTTGTAGAGAGTGATGAGGTCTCCCCTGAGTCTCCTCTTCTCCAGGCTGAACAACCCCAGCTCCCTCAGCCTCTCCTTATAAGACTTTCCCTCCAGTCCCTTGACTAGCCTTGTTGCTCTCCTCTGGACCTGCTCCAGCACCTCAATATTTTTGTCTCTGCTTTATGTTAGAGTCCTATATATAGATGCACCTTGCTCATGACAGTCTCCATCACCAACCACATCAATGTCCTCTATGAGTGTGTCTCTGAAACACATGCTCAGCTTCGCTACCCATTGAACCTGCGAACACAAAAGTAGTAGCTGCATCTCTCATCCTGGGCAGGGACCCCTGGGTCCCTGGGCTGGCTCCAGCATCCAGGCAGGAGGGAGTCCTGGGACAGAGCAGCCGAAGAAAAGTAAAAAACCCATAGAAATTGGCAAAGCAAATGGTGATTTACACACATGAAACCTATTACAGTATTAATGAATACAGAAATGTCTTTTCCTTTGTCATACACCTTGTGGCAAGCTGCAAATCAGTAACAACAATGCCTGAAAGCTTTTTTGGAAAGGGACATCTTTCTGAAGTTTTACTGTGTTACTAGAACATGGTACCCTGAGTTTTATGTAGAAATGCTAATCAGACACACTGCTTCCCACCCCCTGCCCCCCAAACCCAAGGAAACGACAATGCTGAAATAAAAGTGCCTTTATGAGTATCGGCTGATATAAATATACATATATATTTAAATGTGCAAGGCTCAAAGTCACAGCGTTGGAGGATCCATTAATAGGAGTCTATATACAAACTGGAAACACATGCCTAAGCAGCCACATGATGTTCAAATAATTGACAAACAGCTGTGGCACTGTCTCCCTTTGGTATTATAGAATAATAATTACCTTTTTGTTATTGATACTTATGGTACTTATGTGCAGAGCACAGAGACAATTGCCATCCATAAAGTACAGGTTTCTTTCAGAAGTCATTAGCTAAGAAAGTGGTTTTAAACAAAATTATACATTTAGACACTGACCTTGAATCTCATTTGAAAATAGGATGAAGAAAAATAAACAAATCAGTATTGTGACACACTTTAAAGCAACAACTTTGCATTACTACACAGCCAGTCAGTTACAAATATATTTTGATTATGGGCAAGGATCTAAGGCTAAGGTCATCGTGGCAGAAAGTTACTGGCTAAGTAGTTTGCATATCTAAATTTGAAATCAGCCTCCTTTGAAGAGATTGCTTAATAAATCTGAAAAAAAAAACAAACCACCAAAAAAACCCCCACAATATTTTTACAAGACTGTTTGAATATTGCCCATATTAACTCTTGGGTGAGGATTTTTAACTTGCTGTTACAAGACCAACAGAGGGAGCTCTGTACCAACATTGCTTCTAGAAAGGTATGCCAGGAAAAAGCCCTCACTTTTCATGTGATTCCATAAGAACACCTGGCAGTAATGAAACGACACTCAATGAAGGAAAGGGAATATAGTTACTGGAAGCTAAGCAAAGTTGCCACTAACACCATTTCCCTTTTGAGTGTGCTTTACTTTTGCTGTCTTAGGAAAAAGGCACCAGCAAGGCAACAGAACCGGATCCGCTACCAATTATGAGATTATTTCTGGGATGCCAGAAACTGCACAAAAAAACCCAGACTAGTTAAAAGTACGGAATTTTTCAAGTTTGGTGTGTCCATGACAAAAGGTTGGTACATGGTCAAGCAGAAGTTTCTTTGACTCTACCCCACTGCCTGTCAGATTAACTAGATCATGCGTTGCTTATATGGTGGTAGCTTCCACTAATTACAGTTGATTTTGCACTTACTGACAGATGCTTAGATGGTCATTTTGACATCACCAACTCAACATCACTGAATAAATTCTCACAGCCTGTACCTATCTTCATTAAAATCAGGATTTCCTGTATTACAGTTGTTTCCTGTGCAAAGAAAACAAGAAAGCAGTTGCTGTTCACTGATTTCAAGATCTTTTGTATTCTGCTGTGAAATCAAGATACTTTGACAACTAAATTTTTTGTAGTGTAAAGTTAGTCAAAATATATTTCCAAGATGCTAAATAAAATAACTTGTCCTGGCTGCCCACAAGATCATGGTGGGTTTTTTTCTTACTGGGAATATTAAGATATCTAGGAAATAACCACGTGTGACTAAAAAAAGAATGCGCTAAGACCATCAGTACGCTAATGTAATTGGAAAGCCTTCCTCACCAAGATCTGCGTGAAGTTCACATGCCAGCTAGCTGCAGCACCAGACGCGCAGGTAACGTCAAGAGGAAGAAGTTCTACAAAGATCAACTATGTTTCCTGTTGCTTTGCTCTGTGTTTATTATATATTGCACATGTCCCCTAGTTCTGTAATCTGAACGCCTGGAGCAAACAAGAGGGTTGATGGTCTAGGAAAAGCTCTTTTGCTAGAAAACTTGCATGCAATCTTGCTTATGTTTCTAGAAATTTACTTAAAATACTCACTATGTGATCAATCACTTAAGCAAGTCTTTGAAAGTTCAGATTATCTGTCACAAACAGCAATGGCAAATAAGTCATTTGTCAAAAAGTGGCATTTCTTCTGATGCCTTGGGATTCTTAAAGCACATCACTGCACTTCTTTTAGCCGGGTGCTACGGATAGGGAAATTTAGGGGAGGGACAGATAGACAGTTAAGAAATGCAAGTTAAGGATCATAGAAGTTTCATTTTATTCTGATGACTATCAGCCTTCAACAAGAATATCTTTTTCCTTAAAAATTTACCAAATGAAATCTCTTTTAGTGTCACAAGTCTACCTGTCAGAAGTTTTCCACGCTTACCTACAACCCTAGCAAATGGTGACTGTGAGGAGGACTATGCCCAGTCTGGTTATTCCTCTAGCCTAAGTTTAACTGCTCAGCACCAAGACCAATTATTTTCACGTGGCTGGTTTATCAACTACCCCTTGGTTTGAAGTTTGCTGCAATTATGCTTTCAATGGGGCCTTGACAGAACGTGTGGAAAAGAAAAACAATGAAACAACAGAACAAGAAGTGGCTTTGATCTCATCTTAAATGTTGTGCAATACTGTCCAAAGAGAGAGAATCACAGAACAGTAGAGGTTGGAAGGTACTTCTGGAGGATACCTGGTCCAAGTCCCCTGCTCAAGCTGAGCCACTCAGAGCTGGTTGCTCAACACCGTATCCAGACAACTTTTGAATCTCTCCAAGGATGGAGACTCCACAGCCTCTCTGGGCAACCTGTGCCAGTGCTCGGTCACCCTCACAGCGAAAAAGTGTTCCCTGATGTTCTGAGGGACCCTTCTGTGTTTCGCTTTGCTCCCACTGCCTCTGGTCCCACCACTGGGCACCACTGAAAAGAGCCTGGCCGCGTCCTCTCTGCACCCTTCCTTTGGGTATTGATATACATTGGTAAGACCCAGTGAACCACCCCAGGCTGAACAGTTCCAGCTCTCCCAGTACTGTCTCATAGGAGAGATGTTCCAGTCCCTTCAACTATCTTTGTGGCCCATCACTGGAGTCTCTGCAGTGTGTCTGTCTGTCTCTCGTGCTGGGGAGCTCAGAACTGGACACGGGACTCCAGGTGTGGCCTCCCTCACCAGTGCTGAGTAAAGGTAGATCATTAAAGTCATTAATCCCTAAGAAAGGCATAGATGCCCCAAGACTTACTTACCTTTCTGCATTTACATCAAATGCTCCATTATCAGGTACTACTGTACCTACAGATTTCATTAACTGAAAATCATCACTGGCACACATTCAGAAAAATACTTGCACTGACAGGAAGACTAGAACGTAGCCATCTACCGCAATTTCTCCTCCGTAGATTTCCTCTCCTGCCCTCTAGCCAAAAGGCACTGAAATTCCTAATAAAGGGAGAAATAATCCTACTATCATTTTTTTTTCTTTGAAATGTAAGTCCCAATGTCAAACAGCAGCATAATACTTTTAAATGTGCCAAACAGTACAAAGTACAGTTGAGTGCTACTGGCATTGCACAATTCTTCAGTAAAGCAACCCTACAAAAATGACCTGATAAATCATAAAGATTTACCACCAAAGGTTTTCACTATTGACTCTATTTTTACCTGTACATTCTTATCCATTCAACATGAAGTGTATGATTCTGAAATTATATATATGTAAAAAATCCTAATAACAAAATCCATTCCAAAGCAAAAGTCATTGGAAAGTCCCAGCATGTGTGACCCAATATGCAAAATCATTACCAGATGCTTCCTTTCAACAAACAATCCCATGAGAGGAAACGTCTGCTTCATCGCCACTCCCCACACTGAGTGTTAAAGCTGATAATATTACAAGTATTCCACAATATCGACATTGGTGAAGTGTTTCTACTTTCAAAAGACATTGGGTTTGATTAACTTGCTTGTGATTTTTCCCATCAATACTGACAAATCCAACTCTACATTGTCCAGTTGGAAGTATTCAATTATTAATAGGGTTGCATCGCATCCCATTGCATAATTTCAGTCAAGAGAATAGTTCCTCCTCAGACTTCCTCCATACCACATAATAAAGATTAGCTTTCTATTGTTAAAAACATTTTGAACAAGGTAAAAGAAAAACACTTCAAGGATCTTATTATTTAGAAAGACTTTGGAAATGAAAAAAAGAGACATTTAAACGGAGTTCCTTTATGCGCTGCAAAAATCTACTTTTAGAACGTGAACTGTAAAAGTTCTGCTGAATTATTTTTCTGGGTACATCTGAAATATCAGAATGAGACTGTCTCAGGTATTTAGGAATTCAATTTTCCAGTTTAAGTATTAGATATTGTATACATAGAATGAGTATTTCCATCTTATCAGTTCTGCCATTGCTGCTTCTGGCAACGTTGAAAAGAACTGACACAAAATTTTCTGCAACCCATCTCATAACCAAACTTCAAGCACATATATATCCGTTACCACTCCTTTGGTTCTACATTCCGAAGAAAAATGTGGATTGCTGCAAATTGTGAATTCTGTCCATTTCAGAAACATTCAGGGTAGAGTGCTTTGCCATCGTTTGAAACCTGACAGTGAAATCATTCACATTAAATAACTTTCTTCCAGAGACTCCAGGAGGCAAATAAAACCTTGTGTCACAGAAAACCGCTATCAAAATAATAGCCTACAGTTACCTGTTGAAATATCAGATGAAACACTTTCCCTAGATGAGCAAGTTAAAAAACCACACAAAAAATCAAAATCCACCACACCTTACTTGAGTAAACACATTTAGAATAGTTTCACTTTTGAAAATTCCCAAAATGAAAGTATGTCCCCAAACTCTACCGCAGACGCAGGTCACAAATAAGAAAAAAAAGACTGAGATTGAAGCTGTTCAAGAGAAAAAACATTCAGGGAAGCCAGCTACAGCATAAATTACAGAGAGGAACAGTTGCATAAACAAGTTGCATCCTCACAGTAAACTTGGGTTATGCTGAAGAAGCCACACAAATACAGGCAACTCCACGCCGTCTTCTGTTTCAGCAATTTGCACCAATTCACCAATGGAAGCTATTAGCCTAAGACCACAATGACTGGAATGTTCATGTGCGGTGGTGTCATTTTAAGACCTGATTGGAAAAGGAATTAGCACTTCCTTTCTGATTTGTCTAAATCATGCAACACTCCCAACATAAGCCCTAATTAAATTTCTGTATGCTGTTCTTCACATAGGGGTTTATACGAAGGACAGTAACTGAAGACACATGGGAACCTGATGGGTCCTGCACTTGGGCCACAGCAACCCTAGGTAATGCTACAGGCTTGGGGCCGAGTGGCTGGAAAGCTGCTTGGCAGAAAAGGACCTGGGGGTGCTGGTTGACAGCCGGCTGAACATGAGCCAGCAGTGTGCCCAGGAGGCCAAGAAGGCCAACGGCATCCTGGCCTGTGTCAGGAATAGCGTGTCCAGCAGGACTAGAGAAGTGATCATCCTCTTGTACTTGGCACTGGTGAGGCCACACCTTGAGTACTGTGTTCAGTTTTGGGCGCTGCAGTAAAAGAAAGACATTGAGATGCTAGAGTGGGTCCAGAGAAGGGCAATGAAGCTGGTGAGATTGTTTAGTCTGAAGAAAAGGAGGCTGAGGGGAGACCTTATCTCTCTCTACAACTCCCTGAAAGGAGGTTATAGAGAGGTAGGTGTTGGTCTCTTCTCACAAGTCACAACTGATAGGACAAGGGGGAAATGGCACCAAGTTGTACCAGGGGAGGTTTAGATTGGACATTAGGAAAAACTTCTATACTGAAAAGGTTATCAAAGACTGGAACAGGCTGCCGAGGGAAGTGGTTGAATCGCCATCCCTGGATGTATTTAAAAGCCATCTAGATATGGTGCTCAAGGATATGGTGTAGTAGCGGCCCTGGTAGAGTTAGATAGTGGTTGGACTTGATGATCTTAAAGGTCTTTCCCAACCATAGGAGGTTCACAGAATGGGTAAGTATCAATGGTGTAGCTTCAATGTCACTATGTCAAAAATATATGGAACCAAGAAAAGGATAAAGTAGTTAATGTGCAAAATTTATTATGTTCTTAAATAAACACAGGGAAATAAAATTTATAAAATTAGAACTTCAAAATTAGAAAAATATATATAAACACCAAGAGCTACTTGTTACAATAAAAAATACCTACACGAAGCTCAAAACCAGTTTATCTAAATCAATGTCTTCATAAAAACTAAACTACTTAAAAAAATTACTTCATAAGAAGTGGTATGCAAATCAAAACATTATTGCAGCATATCCTTATAATCTGTACAAAGAAAAGTCTGTTGGCAAAATAAGAATAAGCTGAAAAAGCTTTGAATGACAGGCATCCTCACCAGTCGTTAAAAAGCATTTTCTAAATTCAGCTTGGGTCCTTCTAATGACAGAGAAGTTTCCTCCTTGTTAAAAGAGATTCACATTTCTAAATACAATTCAATTAGATGTAAGCATTTTACACTTCTGGTTATGTAGCCATGTGGGGGAGGTGGAGATGGGGTGAGGGGGGAAGACACTCAAGAATATGCTTCTTAACATGCCTTGTCATTTAAAGTAACAGTATTCTTTAGTTTCTTGCAGTGTAAATCTGGCTTGGACATTTGTTCCCTCTTACCCCAAAGGCAGTGCAAAACTGCTTTTCCTTCTGCCTGTGTAAACATCGTTAAGATTCAATACTGGAGTTTAAGGCTTCTGTCACAGTAAACACTGGCATTCAAAACAAACCTCTCAGATAGCGAGAAAGTCTTCTTGCGGAACAGAGTAGGCTTTTGCTGAGGTTACCAGGTTCAAGTATATAAAGTATACAGATTTGTTCCTCTTTCCACAAATGGTATTCTTCTTAACATGTGATGAAAAGTCAGCCAAAATGGTGTAAGGTATAAGGTGGCAACTGTGTTTTAATGTCAGTCAGCTTGCAGCAGAGAGGGTACGTAACTTTCCACTAACAAAGTGCAGATTTGGAAACCTGAAGCAGAGATCTCAAAGTCACGCTGTCTCCCTTAGGCTGTGACTTCATAATAAAAAAGTATTATTTATTCCACTGCCAGTCCTATATATTCATTTTATTTTCTTAAAAGTTATACTGTTTCCTTTTCTAGCGTTCCTTCTGATGCTTTGCTCCCTGAAGTATCGTCATCGTTAGAATAATTCCCTGAATCTCGACTGCTCTGTTTAGAATGTTTGCAGTCTTTAAAATAAATCTGATTTATTTCATCTGTGATGATACGATCGATTATTGAACAATTTTCTACTGGTTCTTCTGTAGCTGACAGATAAGGACTGTTCAAGAACTGTTGTCCAAAACTCTGCAAAGAGAGAAGCAGAAAAGAAAGAGATGAACCTTCATACACAATACCTAAATAATGATTCTGCTTAACACCACAGCTGTGCACATCTGGCTTATTGCATTCAGTAGCATCGGGAGGTTTCTATTTTAATACGCCATTTGTTTCCCTAAATTCACAAACTCAAAGTTAGGATGAAGTTCAGATGCACTCATATAATCAGACACTAAAGAATAACTCTTAACATTAATCTCAACTCTTTTGAGATGCTTGTAGTTGTCAACCATCTATATAACTGCAGTATTTAATTATTACAGCCATACGAGGCCAAAGAAGAACTAAAAGAAAATCCTAACAGAACATTTTCAAGGATTATGTGGTAGCATGGGAACGACAGGTCTGCTTGCAAAGTCTACAAATCACTATCAGTTATAAAGCTAAGTTTGAAAGAAGAAAGAGAAAGCGAGCTGCTGCAGCAGGATACCAAGCCTTATGCAGCTCTCAACAGTGCATTGTTATCTATCCTACATGCTTTAAATCTATCCTCTGAAGTGGTCATTTATACCAAATCCATCATAAAAGGTTCTAAATATGTATGGGATTAGTTATGTTACCAGTATTCCACCAAACAAACGAGCTAAAATGCTGCTTTACAAATAAATTAAATTCAGATTAGCCCTTGTAAACTATGAAACTAGTTTTAAATTACAACTTCATTCAGAAATCTTTGTACATTACATATCCTAGGAGCTTCAGTGAGAAGATGACACGTTTGGAAGGCCAAACACTGCTCAACATTAATGTTCTGCGGAACACAGAATAAAGCACAGCGGAAAGTGGTTCTTGTTGCATTTCAAAACACACCTACACTTACGTGTTGCCCTGTTCATTCCAGAACAAGGTCCCCACCAACTACTACCTGTACCAAGTTGAGCTGGAAATTGGACATCTGCCTTTTTGCAATGGAAAAATGTTTCTGGTCTCACATAGCAGGGAAAAAGTACATTACCACATTAAATAGACCTGCACACTCTCTGGAATGAGAGGTCATTAGGCACACTTTCACACAGACAGAAGAAAACCCATAAAAGTGAAAATATTTCTTAATCACAGAATTCTAGAAATTGATACTACCCTTTTTTTTTTTTTCCATAGGAATTCCTGCACTTTGTCAAAACCTATACAATTATCTTGGCATACCTGTAAGACCACAAGGTAACAGAAAAACACTGTTTCATAGTATTTCTGCCCATTCTTCTAAAAATACAACTGCTTAATGAATGAGAAAAAAACGTCTTATCTTACCTCTATGTTTAAAGGAGGCTGGCACGATGGAAAGAACACGTATTTGATTTTATTGTAGGCTTGATACAGGGCAAAACCAAGTGGTGTAGCCACAAGAAAGACAACAACTAGGGCAATTAAGAATGTCACTAAAATGACCAGAGGTAAGATTTTACCTAAAAAAGTGAAGAAAAAACATTCAGACTAGGTATTCATAAACTACAAAGATTAAAGAACAGATTAACTCCAAATCTGCTACAGAATTTACTGTAAAATTTCACGTTTTTACCATACTCAGCCATGATGATCATTACAAAAATGATGTCATTACAGTATCTTAGATAATTTGATTAAAAACAGAACACAAAATACTTCTCTAGTATAAGAACACAGGCATTTGCAGATCAAATCAGAACCAAGATCCCGTTATTCACAGCTATATGCCACTACCTGACAGCAACAGCTACTGTGAGGTGTGTAAATCTTCTGTGCTATTGCTTGTGTACAGGGTCCAAGGAATGTAACAGGTAAGTGACAGAGCTATAGAGTAAGAAAGGGCCATTACTATGGTGAAGTTGGCCCATGGTTACTTGGCCAGGAAATTATTAGAGTGCCTAGATTTCGGGGTCTTCAGGAGCCCAAAAGCATCCAACTGTTTCTTAGACAGGAGAGGAACTCGAATTGTAAGCTTCAGATGACAGCAACACAACCAAGAGAGAGATAAAGGATCTTCCAGCGAGTATTTATTCCTTTCAGATGCTTATCTAAGAAGAAATCAATACCAGGGCTATTCCAGTTATTTTGTACACTGGTAGTCTAGCACAAGGTTTTCCTTTCTCGGTACAGAAAGGCGAGATGAATTTCCCTGTAATGCTCACACATAGTGTCATCAACCTGATGACACCAAGCTAAGTAGTGCAGTTGATTAGCTTAAGGGAAGGGACACAATCCGGAGGCACCCCAACAGGCTTGAGGAGTGGGCCCATGGTCCTGCCCCTCAGTTGGGGCAATCCCCAGTGGCAGTACAGACTGAGGGATGAGTGGATTGACACCAGTCCTGCCAAGTAGGACTTGGGGATACTGGTGAATGAAAAAATGGACGTGAGCTGGCAATGTATTTTTGCAGTCCAGAGAGTCAACCATATGCTGGGCTGAATCAAAAGAAGCGGTAAATAGGTCGAGGGAGGTGATTAACCCCATCTACTCTGCTCTGGTGAGACCTCACCCGGAATACTGTGTCCAGTTTTGGGGTCTTCAGCAGAAGGCAGAAATGGACCTGTTAGATTGGGTCCAGAGGATGGTCACAAAAATGATCAGAGGTTTCAAACACCTCCCCCAGGAAGAAAAGCTGAGTTGGGGCTGTTCAGCCTCAAGGAGAGAAACCTCCAGGGAGACCTTATTGCAGACTTTCAATATTTAAAAGGGTCTTATAAGAAAGACAAAGACACTTTCTACCAAAGCCTGTAGTGACAGGACAAGGGGGAAAGATTTTAATCTGAAAGAGGATAGATTTAGATTGGACATAAGGGAGAAATTCTTTACAATGAGGGTGCTGAGACACTGGAACAGGTTGCCCAGAAAGGCAGTAGACACTTCATTCCTGGAAGTGTTCAAGGCCAGGTTGGATGAAGCTTTGTGCATCCAGATCTAGTGAAAGATGTCCCTGCCCATGGCAGAGGGATTGAAAATAGATGATCTCTGAAGGCCCCTTCCTACCCAAACCATTCTGTGATTCTATGGTCTTGCGTTCCTACGTTAACCCAGTAACTGTCTGTTGTGGTTTAAGAGTTAACAA
>VWZK01015134.1:268-54567 GCA_013396935.1 Baryphthengus martii
AGATTACTGTCTTGGAAATTATTTCCCATAATATTCATAGTAAATGCAAGATGTTGACCAAATTTCAAAGTGATTTAACATTTAGGTCACAACTGCTGTGTAATTTGAGAAATGAATATACCCACCACTGCGCTTCCAGTTTTCTGGGGAAGTGATTGCATTATGGATGAAACTTCAGAAAGATACTAATGCCCATCTAGAAAAGAACGAGTGGAAGACAGAGATGCTGAGAGGCTGTGTATCCCAATTCTCACATCTGCTATGCCAATACACCTCTGACAAGAATCCACGTCATTCCATTTCAAATGTTCACTTTTGTTCTATAGAAATCAGTAGGGGCTATGACTTTTCTAGCAGCAGGAAGAGCATCCTGAGTAGGAGGAGTTGTGAGCTAGAAACAAAGGCCTACGTGACCAAGATCACACAAAACCCGATGAGCAACTTCATATAGGAGCTTCAGGTCAAGCTGGATTGATGCCCATCAGTAGCGCACGTGACTGAAAAAAGATACAAAAATCCAAATGATGGATTTTGCGTTTCGTCAGTTTTCTTACGTATTTTTACACCTAACACTTGAGTAGTTCAATACCTTAGTAATTAAAGAGCCAGGAGTGTCGGGATTGTTCTGTTGTAGACAGCTGTTTCCTCTTCGACTAACTTGAATGATAATAAAACCAAGCAGTGTATATTTTTTTAGCTTTAAGGAGAGAAAGAAGTGGGCCAGCAGAAAGCCATGCTAGTACATCAGTCCCTGCATTACAATATATGAAGCTCATCTTCTCTTGAAACCAAAAGCAGTCAGGAGCCCTTAATCTAGTTTTGCCTTGGTTTGTCTGTTTGTAAATAGTTGCAATAGATGGGAAGTGTCCTGGATAATAATACAACACAAAAAAATACTTCAAAGCATGTGTTTTAAGAACACTGGTAGTACTCTGCATTAATTAAAAAGCTATTTCTATGATGCCTTAAAGTGGAATTTGGTTTTCCTAGCTTTCTTTTTTTTACACACTGCTATGTATGAATTTTATGTGGTAGATGGTTTGACGGATGATAGGACTATTTGCAAGTTACTTACTTTTGGATCCCTGTGTGGAAACTTCTATCCTTTTTTTAAGCACTAACCTCATCTTTTTTTTCTCTATTTTCAAAAAAGAAAGCAGAACGTCCCTACTTTTTCTTTTTAAATTAATTTTCCTTAAGCATATGGCAGCAATACAATGGTTATAAATGACCTCTAAACTCTCTGCATATATGAAGGGTTTAAGCTAATCCTGTGATTTTACAAATTTAGTTTCATTTTTCCATAAAAAGCCTGATTATTGCAAAATTATTTCAAATTACTCCATATACTGTTGGAATACTCTGTCTGTCTGTGTGCACTCACGTTGGGGCCAAGGACAGAGGCAGAATTGCATATTTCTCATCCAAAGGAGAATACAGACAGAGAGAAAGATGTAGCACGGTATGTTCTTGTCAGAGATCACACACAAACTGCCTAAAACACAGCTTATGATCCTCCCACAATGGGATATTTTTACTATCCTTAATGAAGCTAGGCAGGTGTTTACAGTTATGATGTATGTCCGTCTAAAGTTGGAATTAAGCACAGACAGAAAATAGCAATGCTTGACGCACTAGACCATGACATACTGTATGCACTGTAATTAAAATAAACTCTACTCCTGAATTTTTTTTGATGGGGAAAGAAGAAACCCTGTGAAGATGCATTCTGGTTTGTGGAAAACCACGAACTATTCTGAGAAGTGTAAGAAAATAATTTGCAGAATGAACTAAAATTCTCTAAAACACCTTTTTAGCCTTGGCTCGCTCTTTGCCAGGTGATTTTGGGGGAGGAGGAAGGAAGGGAGCTTTCCATCTGTTGAGGTGCTAGGTTTCTAAACATGTTTCTGAGTTAATTTTGACTCTTTAAAGTGTAAGATAAGTTAATATACTCTAAACCAATATATCATGTCAATCAACAGTGCTTTTCTCAATATCAGCCCACTCGCTTCCGCCTCCTGCTTGCAGGCTCTAGAGGCTTCGTGCTCTAAAATTGTTTCCCTTAAGAAAAGAAATGTACAAGTGGTATCAACAAATCATAGGTATCTCAAATAAAATAAATCTGAATAATGTGAACAAACAGAAATAGAGGCTGACACTGTTTATTCACTTCGTGCCGATGTAGTATTTTACCTAAATAATTGCAAACATTCAGAAATACAAAGTAAAGCTTTCTTCTTTTTTTTAAGTTCTTGAAAAGTGGAAGGGAAAAATATTGTAAAGAAACATTAACTATGTTATAAAATAATACTAAAATAGATACATCCCACAATATCGTGGGGTTTTTTTTTTTTTTTACTGCATTCATTTCCAGTCTTTTCAAACCAGATGTAGAAGTCTGTGAAGTACAGTAACATTTTCCAGATACTATAAATCCAAAATATTTGGAATATTTTATCATCATCTTGTCAGAAGGCATGAACAAATTTATTAAGTCCAGGCCTGTCTAGTCCAATGTACTTTCCTGTAGGAACTGAAGATCAGAGTGCGCACACAATAATCACCTCTGTCATCCTTTAAGAATCTTAGAGATCTACAGAACCTTTTTGATGAATCAAGGACTTTCTAGTTTTACTAGATCATTTTCTTTTAATTAATCAAACAAAATGACATGAAGTATTCAAAATTTATATTTACAAAATTACACAACTTTACAAATAGAATTATCCAACAGCACAAATTAGTTTCCTGATTTGCTTTAAATTCCTTGGCTAGTAACATCTAACATTCTATTTGGTTTTGATCAGTGATGAATATTGGGCTAATTTTTCAGAGAACTATTTGTGACTATTCCCAGCAGGAATCACCCAAGTCTTTAGAGTGTGGATAGGATGGCTTAGAGATCTAAAGTATATGTATAGTTCTCAGATGCTGTAAATAAATAAGATATTTGCTCAAAAGAAATTAAAAAAAAAAGGAAATAAGCACTAGTAAACACAGTATTACACCAGAGAAATCTAGTTTAGTAGCTGAAGTGTCAACTTAAGTAGTTAAATAGCTAAAGAAAAAACATGTATTTACTCTCTTATGAGTACTGGTCTCTGACTTCTTTGTTATCAAAGAAAAGGAAACAAATAAAAACTAACACTGCACCCATTATCCCCTAAAAAACAAGTAACCCTAATACTGTTCTCAATATGAGCCTCTGATGCAGCAACATCTTGGGGACACATCAAACTTTCAGGATGAGTCACACCACTGTGACTCAGAATCGATAGTAATTTTCATGTGCAAAAAGAATTAAGAGAGTCTTCAAGACCTATACTTGGTTAGTATCCTCTTTCGATAGCTATTGCCTTCTGGTTTTACCAGTAGAATGAAAAGAAACTCGGTTGCCTTGATAAAATAGTCATGGGGGAAAAGCTTTCCCTCATGGGATCTGTGGATTCTTGAAACAGTGATTTATTTTAATGGAATAAGCTCAATGGTCAACCAAGAAAGTAATGCAGAATCTTTCTTAATTTTGAACAAAATGAAACAGTACCCTAAAACCACTGAAAATAATCACAGAAGCTGCTTCTATTCTTTTTGTCTCTCCACTAAACATATGCCTCTAAAATATCATAGGCATCTAGGGATTTGGAGGGTTTCAGGTTCTCCACAGGCATCTTGGAGTGACAAGAGAAGCCCAGGGGTCTCTTGCCTATTTCAGATGTCAAAGGTGGGCCAGATCCCTTTGCAAACAGTCACCAGGCCAGACTGCATTGGCTTCCGCCTTCTAATTCAGGGAGGCAAACCCAAGCTCTCAGTAAACACAGCAGATGGAAGAGATGCAACAATCAAATGACGCAACCTGTTAACAACACTGCTGTTGGCACAGTCGAATTTTTGTGCTAAGACATAATGCTTCACTCAGAACTCCCATACACAGTTCACCGACAGCCCTTATCCTTTTGTACAACAGTTTCTTAATTTGTCTCATCTACAACTAGAATAGTGTTAACATTTTATATATATGTATATAAAACTTTAAGCTCAGTAAGACTTGAACTGAGGTCAAGAAAGAAGAAAGTTCAGCCTGCCAATTATATCTAACAGCCTATCTGTTTGCTGTTTGAATATATTAAAACTACTTTGAATTATATGTTTATATGCATCTCCTATATGTGCTTCTATACCTCCATCACTTAAAATCTACTGTAAATGTCATGTTGATCGATAAACTCAGATGTATTTTGAGGAAGGCTTTGGTTCACAGCCATTCTTATCTGCACAATACAGACATTTTTCTGATTAAAAGCAATTCTGATCATTCAAGCTTACAAAATCTCTTTTTACAATTGAGTTATGTGTTTCTCTCAGCATCTTTAAATATTAATTTCTCACAATCATTTGGAGCAAAAAAAAAAAAAAAAAGCCCGATCAAAAAAACCCCAACCTTAACTATTTAAATAAATCCTTGGAAAAATAACTTCATGTACTTCGTATTCGGAAAACATCCTGATTCCCTTTCTCTCTCGCACATACACACAAAGAGCAACTGTCTTCAAGCAAAATCACAGAGGGAAAATTAATTTTTCAAAGGCTGCTAGTGACTGAAAATATATAATCAGAAAATTATTCTTAAATATTTACAGAATTCTAGTCATAGTTTTTCCTGCACAATTTTAAATTCAAAGACTGAAGTTACAAAGGTACCTTTTGTTCATAATGACATGCTGCAAGAAGTCTAGAAATGATTCCTCAAAACCTGGAATACATCGCCTTTGTAAAACTGAATGCCTACTGGAAAGTATATTGTAAACTGTTCTATTTATAGAATCATAGAAATAACAAAAAAAATAAGTTACATGAAATTCACCTTATGCTTATAAATGAAGTTTACACCTTCAAGAACTTCAGCATGAGCAGTAGCTGCAAGCATATAGAATGAATACATTCTCAAAAACAGTACAGGAGTGATTCACAGTCTAAAAGTTGTTTTACTTATTTCAAATTAAATCTATGAAAACTCCACTGAAATGAATAGAACGCAGATCATAGAAAACACAACTCTGGCCTACTACGTAACAGAAAAAAAATGCATGGATATAAGGCCACTCTAAAATAAGATGGCTGTCAAACAAACCAAAGCTAAAGCGAACTTCAAACACAAACTTCCTCAAATCTTAGTGTTAGGGGCATTCAAATTCGCAAAGACAAAACCTGACTTTGATACTCACTCTCTCTCAGAAAGTGTCCAGTGAGTTTGTGGAGTTTTTCAATTAAAATTTTGTTGCTCAGCTTTATCTTTGAACCTGGACATTCACCTAATTTTGCTTCTGTTTGTAAATTTATTTATTTTTAAATTAACAATGGAAGCACTCCAAAGAACTTAACATTTCAAAAGAGCTTAACATTTTTCTTATTTGTCTTTAAAACATAATAAATATTTTTATTCCCTGTATTTCACAGGGTGATCAGTTAAATTATTACAGTGACTGACTACACAATGTTCACTGTAGTGCTTCTTTACTAATAACCACACTTTTGCGGGGAATGCCACATGTTATTTATGACAGCTGTTCTGCTCTGAGCTAAAGCTGCTGGTGGCTGTATGATTCTATGCATTGATCACACTTTCTTCTTCACACTTTTCTCATTGTGTGCTGTGTGGAATCATGACATTTTTACCTGTCTGTCAGTCATTTTACTTGAGTAATTTGGTGGTTTTTTTTTTTCTCAGTTTTAATGAGGATAGAAACATACTTCAAAAAAGATGCTCGCGTAAAATATGAATTTGCTTAGCTTTTTAAGGAACAGCACCTATTGACAAAACTACGTCTCTCTGCACTTCAAAAAGAATAAGTAAAATAAAAATAAAAGAGCAAATCTGGTCAAGGTAAGGCAAACCTAACACATTCTGTTTCAAAAACAAAGTCAACACCTCCTACCCCCATTAAGAGTCCTAAAAAGCATGTAAAATGCTCATGGGCAAATACCTGGGAGAAATAATATTCACCCAAATCTGCCGAGCTTTGGTTCCCTGTCCGGACACAGCTCGCTAGATGGCACTGCTACACACCCAGAGCCGGGGTGGAAGGCTGCTTTCCTTTGGTGGACAAGCGAGTGTACAGTTCGAGGGGAAAGAAAAGCTACTTTTTTGCACTTGATTGTTATCATTTATCTTTCTGGGATGCTTTCTGACCTCAAATATTTCTTTTCTGACCTTGAAATATTTAATAGATAAGTCAGGTATGCTCTCCGGGAACAGAAAATACAGTTTAAGGAAAATACCTGATTACAGACGTTGCCTGAATATTGTAAATGGGACAAGTGGCATCTAGAATATATCAAGCATTATTTTTAATTCAAGTGTAAGATTCTGATGTCTGTCACTGTACATGCTATTACTTTGCAAAATTTTCACATGCTATATATTTAAAATTTATTTCAGCTAAGTTAATATCCACAGATTATTTTTGAAACATCAACTTAGAGGTTTGAGTAGTTACAAGGAGTGCCAAAAAAACATTAATTCAAGTTAAGCAGTTATGATAACAATGTCTTTGGGACAGCCCAATAGTATGTTCAACCCTGAGGCTTTCACACAGCCAAGCTGTGGGGCCTGATTTTCGTTCAGTAGACCAAGGCGCCCCAGGCAGTCACAGCCTCCTCTCCCACGAGACGGTGCAGAGGACAGAAAATGGAACACATCGTATTTACAATTCCTTGGGACATTGTTTTAGGCTGACACAAACATATAGATGCAAGTAGGTTTTAAAGGTGCAGACTCATATTATTATGAAAGCAGACAAAAATGATGATAGCATTCCTGAAAATGAATGGAAGCTGGATAAAGCGTTACAAACCAAACTTGTCAACATTAAGAGGCATCAAATCAGTGCCTGCAAGGCCATGGGGAGGATGTATTGTGGCAGCAAGAGCAATTATAAGAAAAAAAGCAATGCAATTTAAAGCCAATGTATTACCTGGTACCAAGTACAGACCATTGCCAAGAATAACAAATCTAGAAATAATGAATAAGCTGCTTGAGCTATTTATATGCAACTAAAGAGTTTGGGGAAAGAGGAGTAGGTTTTGATTCTACTCTGTTTCACTTTGTTTAAAGAGATAGATCTGTCTATTGGTTCTGTTATTATAAAGCATAAGCAATTCAAACACGAGACCCTTTCTTAGCAGAGACTCCAGTGGCCATGATTACATTAAACCTTGGGGAATTCATACGTGTTGACAGAGGAGAACCTGGTTTCTGGTTTGAGTAGGCTGCACGATGCGTAATTCTGAATTCTGTTTGCATAGGTAAGATCCCCCAAAATACTCACTTATATAAATCTGACTATGCATATTTTTAATGTATTCACAAGACTTTCAAGGCTCATGCTTTGAGCACAAGACTAACACACTTGGTATTAGCCTCATACCGTCACTCTACCTCACATGAGATTAGATATTTTGATATAAAGAGAGATCTGCTTGGTCACCTGCCTGCTTACGTCACCAAAGCAAAAACTTCACGCTTATTATCCCTTCCGTTGCTGCTAGCTGTCAAGAACAGTAACATTTTCCCTGGGTTATGATGGAAATGGAAAGCATTTTCTCATGAGTGGTAAAGGAAGAAGATCATAAAACTTCTTTGACTATTACAATGAAAAAGGAGTTTCAAAGCTTAAGTAGATGTTTTGAAAGAAAGAGGAAACTAAAACAAAATTTAAGGATTATATTTATACTTCCAAGTTTTCTGAGAAATTCCTAAATTGATCAGCATCATTTGTTTTCTAACTTCAACTCATAGTAGACTTTCTGAATTTATAAATCGAGTTTCACCCAGGAAAAGAATTAGAAAGTTTGAACTCAGTTAAAATTGATGTTTTGACAGAAGTACTGAACAACATCTCTAGAATGAAAAAGCCGAAGAAATTTCAAGACCTTCATGACAGGAAAGAAACATCATTTTGGCACTGAAGCCCTGTCAGTGCTACTCTAAAATATTATTCTGTGGAATTAAATGTACTTTTCTTTATTTTTTATTTTTTTTTTTAAACACCCTATCCCCATACTCCAAAACTTCCTAACTTTTCTCTCAGATAACCCCACTTTCCAAATAGATATCCCCCAACTCCTGATTCAGTCACATTCACAATCCAATCATTTTCTTCTCAAACTGAACACTCTGTTTTCCTCCATAAACAGATCCAGAAGCCTCTCCACAGTTATCGCTTCATCTTTGTGGGTGACGGCTATTCGCAACACAAAAAAGAAAACAAACAAAAAAAAAGACAGAGTTGTAAACAAAAAAACAGCCCACCTTAAACTGTTGAACTCTGCTGCTCCTCCTCCAACAGCAACCCCCAGAACACACCCACCAGATCAGCTGATCTTTCCTAGGGGAAAGGAAGAAAACGGCCATAGGAAAACAATGTCATGTGAGTCCTGATGTAACCCGAACAACAGTTGTACCCCACAGGCTACCACAATGACAGCTGGCAACTCAAATACTGCTTCATACGTGCTTGTGAACTTGGACAAGTACATGGAATTGCCCTTATGTGAATTCCTTCAAGGATGAAATAAGAGCATCTAGGCTCTACAAATGAGCAATTTAGGTAATGTTTCCTCTTTTCCATAGGACAGGCCAGTGAATGTTAAGATCATTAAAGGACATTCAGGTTAGGAAGCTAGATACGAAAAAAGACGACCTTTTATTGTACAACATGACGTTCCAACACAGCTTTGCAAAATGTAAATATATAAACAAATATAGACATATAACTTCTTTTAGAAAGTCCCAAGTGTTCACAAACAGCTTTACTTCCAAGGCAAAAATTCAAGTCAGCGCCTTGAAACAAGAAGTTATGAGGAAAGAAACGCATAAAAGTTCAGCTGAGTAGGGCATTTTTCAAACTATTTTACCTTTTTGTGCCAGACTGCCTCTTTATTAGAGCACTCTGTAGGAAATAAACATGAGAGGAGACAAATCCACAAGGAAAGTTGCTAGAATTTAGAATGAGGTACATAATAAAATATCTACAAAATTGTCAAATTCTATTGACTAAAAGCAACGCTATGCTTAATAAGAGACAGTGTGGTTTTTTCTGCCTTGCTTTAAAATGAAAGATAATTTTCCAGTACAGACAGGGGTTTTGATCAGTCAGAACACAACACATTATTTCAAATATTACAGCAGCCCCTTCTTCTATCACCTCTTCATTAACAGAGAGGCAACATTACACTGTATGTGCACATACGCAAGGAAATCTCTTGTTCCTCTCAAACTTTAACTTAACAGCCTTATTTCCCTCAGTAAAGTGCTTTTAAACTTATACCAATGTAAGAGAGGAAAATGGGACAAACAAGCATAGCTTGCCTAAAATTGATGGAAGTGAGAGAAGAATGAAGTCTATTGCCTTTAGCTGGCACAAACCGATTTATGCTACTGTCAGTGAAATCAGAACCAGGTTTACCAGAGTTATTTTTAATGCTTGTTAAAAAATAAATAAATAAAAATGCTCAAAATACATCATTCTAACTAGGTGCAAATACAGGAAGTTAATACATCAAGAAGAAAGTAAATCAAGATCTTTCATAATAAACGGTGGTTTGTGTCTGCACTGCCAAGCAATTGTTTTAAAAGGCTACCTAGGCAGCTTCCTGGGCAGGTGACTCAGGCCCTCTTTACACCCATGGGGCATTTCGACCACTAATTGGTTGCTGATTCACTCTTTGTTTCTCTCCTGGTTTCTTGCTGTAAATACAGTATGTGCCAAAAAGATGTATTTGTTGAGAGGGTAATGTGACAGTACACGTGGAGAGGAACCAGCGAGAAGGACCTTTTCTTTCAGGCAGTGCACTTCAAGGAGAGCGTGCACCTAAATAAATACATGAATTCCCATGCACATTCATTCTGCAGCTCTTGTAACGACTTTTATTTAGTTTATTAAGAAAGCATGGAAGAAAGAGAAAGCATGAGGAATTTAAGAAGAAATGAGAGATATCAGGAAAAACTCAGAGGTGGAGAATAGTAAAAAAGTGAAGACAAATCTGTTAATTACCCATCCTACAGAGTATTCAGAAGAGGAATTATTTCAGTTGTTCAAAGATGACAGATTCCAATCACAAGTGAAATGCACATAGAACTGAATGATCAATTCTCTCTATTTTAAGGCTGTCCTAAGGAAGGACATTCAGGAAGGCGACATAGGCAGCTGGGACAAATTGTCATAGCGCTCTTAACATCAACTAAAATGCAATGGTTTTCCCATATTAATAACCTCATCAGTTGCTACAATTTAGGTGCTAAAATGTTCCTCCACATTTGAAGCTTGCCAGCTACATTAATATTTTCCCCTCAACAGGCCAATGTCAGTGGGGGAAAAAAGTTGCAACGCAAAATCTACTGGTATCACCTTTGTACGTACTTCTACAAATTCAGACAGATGGGAAATCAGAAAGAATAACCAAAGTCTAGTCCTCACCCATCACCATCAGTCCTGACTTCTGTTCCTCTACACAAAGTGAGCAACGTTTTGCACTGACCATGGCAGGAATCTGCAGTAGCTCTACTCAAGACACCAGAAATGGCTAAATAATATTCACCAAGTCAATGAACACTGTGACTTTCACTCATTTTGAAAATGCAAATTTCCAGTGACTGATTTTCACGATAAACTTTCTGAAACCAGCAGAATAATACGGTATAAAGCCAATAGAACTGGAAGCAGAACATGGTTTACATTTTTGTTAATAAGCTGTTTGCACAGGAAACTACGGTCAGTCGGCTTGTAGAGTCCGTCACCACCACATATCCCACATGCAATGAGGAAAAAGAGAGGGTACCGTTGGCTTCCCACACTAACAGAACTGGCTTTACAGCCCTCCTCCTTTTGACCTTTATAACGACACAGGCACACTAATGACAATAAAATCCCTCACCCTCAACTGACAGAAGAAACATTTACAAATAGCAAATCTTAATAGATTGCAAACCAACCAAAAAGCTGAGATACCAACTCCATCAACATGAATTTTCTAAATCACACTAAACTAACAATATTTGAAAGTTAATAGTTTTGTAGCAGCTTAATTGCCACAAATGGGATGTGTATAAATAGATGATGCCATGATGCATTTATGAACAGTTTGTTCTGCAAAAATAAAAACCCAACAGCATTAAGTTTTTAAAATTGTGATTTCATTATGCATGCTTAGATAGAGATTTGTGTTTCTTCCTATTAAGTGAACCATATGAAAGACAATAAGCATGAACCTGACAACACCTGCAATTTACAAACCACCTTAAAGAGGCTAAAAATACTCAGGCTGTACGCAGTCATACCTTGTATTTCAACTTCTGCATTCATTTGCCAGAGTAAAGCCCCAGTCACCATAATTAACTTTATATTTAATACACTTAAGGCAGGAAGCATTTACAAAAATATTTTTCGTTATTTTTGGCAGTCTAATGTCCAAGCGTTCAGCTAGTATAATTTGGCTTAAGAAATCAATGAATCATGATTATCTACACCTGCCAAAATTTAGCCATTTTTCATGGAAAACATGAAACCTGACAAAGCAGAGGGTGTTTATAGCATATAGTATACAAAACAAATATACACTACTTCGCAAGTGAAATTTCTTAACTTCTCCTGGCACATTTTTTCTAAAATGTTCAGGGTTCTGTAGTCAAAAAGCATTGTAGGGGGAAAAAAAAAAAAAGAAGAGACAAAAGAGATCTTCTCTAAAGATACCCAGACACAGGCTGTAATCCAGATAAAATATCCAAAACAACTACTTAAAACCGAACTTCTTATATACACAAACACCAAACATGCCCCAGAACTTTTTATTCTCATATATTTACAGAAGTCATAAACCTCAGTTTCCTAGCAGTCTGATCAAGGGAAACATGATTTACATAATCTTACAGTAGATACACAGTTTAACATTAGCCGTCTAAGAGATATTAGGGCTATGAATGTTACCATATATGTCCATTTATATTTAGGAACATCAAACTAAAAAAATTTTTTAAAATCTATGAATAATTAATGGATCACTGATCCACTTGTAGCTAGGCTTTTATGAGAGTAACTTAAGACAAAATGAAAGAAAATAGCAAGCAACAAACTAACTGCAGACTGATAGTGACTCCTGACTTGTCTTGCCTTAAAAATACCATTAGGAGGGGGAATACCACCAACTTCAGATAAACAGGAGAACTGGAGAAACAAAGGGGACCTAAAAATGTTAAATATCTGAACAGAAATGTATTGAAATGTATGAACATTCACTGAGCATATGAAAATGTAAGATAGGTATATCTTCAACAGATGAGGAAACGTGCAACCAAGAGCAAGTAAGTGGCTAGACATTGGGATATTCCTAGCAGAGGGAGAGACGTTGATTTCAAAAACAATTTTGTTTGGGAATATAAGTATATATTTATATAAATATAAATAAAGGGAGCATTCCCTGTGAACAAAACAGAAAATCTCACTATAGACCTTCCCTACAACTTCAGGTGAAATGTTAAATTCTAGTCTGAACGTGTAATTTTCACACGAATGAAGGTGTCAAGGGAAGTAGTATAAGTGAAACAGATGGAAGAGAAAACAGATAGTGCAATAAATTAAAATTGTGAAATAGTTTCCAAATGAAAAGGTGGATGCCAGTCCATCTACAGCCTACGTGGAGATGCTGCCATCAACTACTCTTTAGAAAAATTCTTGGAGAATATAATTGATGTTTAAGAGACATACTACATAGGAACACATTACACCACACCACAGAGGGAAGCCTTTTTTTAAAAAAAAAAAAAAAAAAAAAAAAAGAGGCATAAAACTTGCTGTTTACCACCTGGTTTTATGGGTTTTGTAATTCAGCTACTGTACTGTAGTGATCCATTTTACTTGAGCGGAACTATACAGGCATAAACAATCTGCAATCTCTTGGAGGTTTTTAATCTCTTATTCTTAGCATCAAAGACTTTGACTCAACATTAGCAGAAAAGCTTTAAAATACTTGTCCTTCATCCCAAAAGTATTTGCAGCTCCAGAGTTCTCCTTTATTTAGCCCACCATATTGATATTAATTTTCAGCGCTGCAAGTTGGAATGTCAGTGTACATTAACACCTGATCTATAAAGGGAATGCTGAGATCTCGCTGGAAGTATTAGTCACTGTGCCCTGGGAATGCAGGGTGTTTGTGTTTGTGTTCTTGGCTCAAATGCCTGAGCTAGACATGCCTCAATTCTTAATGAAACATACACACCAGCAGATTCATTATCCACAAACACTTCAGGATTGGAAACTTTCTCCAACTTCTTTAGCAATTACTAACCCCAATGATACATTAAGTCTTTCTGAGGGGCAAGAGGCCAGACCATTCTAACACACACACAATTCCTTGGAGCACATATTCTTTACCTATAAGCAAGTAACTTGTTTCTCCCTTTTTTTCTCTCTTTTTAATTTTTTTTTCTTAAGGAAGTTAGTTAGATATTTTTGCTTTTAATGGCTAAGAAGGTATTTTATCCCAAGGTTTGCACTGTCCCCAAGTTAACTTGACATCTCATTCAAAAACCAGTCTCATCTTGGCTTATTTTTTTTTTAGGTTCATAATTGCAACATATCACAACAAGGTGCTTTCTCAGTCTTATTGATAGTGACCTGGCAACTTCTAGATATGGCCCTAGGTAGTATTTATTGCCTGAATTACCCTCTTTCATATGGTCTCACCTGCCAGCTACTAGGACACCTCTATTATAAAGACAACCATCAGAGCTGCAGTTTCCTCTTATTATCCCATATTGCTCCATTTACATGCAACCTATCCTACGATTCTTTGTTTTATAGCGAAATATTTTATTTTTCTTGGGAATTCCCTCCCCAGAATTCATAAATTCTGTAGGTCTAGCTAACAACGGTGTCCTTTTTTAATGCCCCTAGCCCTTTGTTGTTGTTTTTTTGAAGCATTGGTCAAGTACCACCTCCTCTACTTCCAAAGAGAGGTTTTGTGAAGATGGAGGAAAAAAAAAAAAATAAGTAGAGCTGGTGTATTTTTAATTGCTGCAGCTAGACAACTACCACAGTTAGCTTGCCACTAACATTTTAAGGAAAAAAAAGAGCATTTGTACTTATTTGCTGTTGTTTATTACACAAAATTAATTGCAAAAGAAGTTGCCGTAGACTTACACACGATCATAATGAAAACCAGAAAGAAATGGGGAAAGAAATACAGTGTCATTAAAGGCAAAGGAAAGATAGAACATCAGATACAGTTTCCATGGAAATAAAAAGCTATGAAACCTTTTCTTTAGTGTTTTCAAGTAATTCTCTCTATTTAGACACCTGAACCAAAACTTCAACTACTATACATTTAAAGCATCTATACCAATACCCTCCCCCCCTGCTCAGAATACAATCTATTATGTCATTCAGACTTTCTGATTGTGGAATTTAAGACAGATCCTCAAATGAAAAACACCTACACATTCTGTAAGCTCTTCAACATCAACAGGTTTTGGGAATTATCGTGGAGAAAAAAAAAAGAGAACTTTCAGAAGAAAATAAGAGAATTTAAAGTTGCCTTAAATGTACTAGCAATAGCATGTTGCAAACAGGTACAAAATTTCAGGTATTCCCTACCAGTTAAAAAAAAAAAAAAAAAGGAGATGCATAACAGACCAGGAAAAATGCCCATGAAACAATAAACTGCTATATGAACATTCAGTCTCAATCAGCATCCTGTTTGATGATATCATCTACATCTGTTGCTTGTTGAACATGTACTTGGTTGGAATGTGAAAAAGCCCCAGGTACTGTTAGACGAGCCCTTGTGTTTCATTACCTCATTTGATACGCTGGAGGCCTTATCCATCGCCATGCTTTCCAGGTGCTGGGAAAAAGTCACATAATAGTCTGAGAAAACCACAAGCACATCCTAAATTATTAAACCTCACTTTAATCATGCTAAGTCAACATACACAGAAAAACATTTCCCTTTCTTTCAGTCTGGAGCACATTAAGTATCATTCCTAGAAATTTCTGTTGATGTCATAACAGCGCTAAGAACCTATCACGGAATTTCTTATATACAAAGTCACGCTGATGTCTCTAGATCTATGTCAGCATATTGCCTATACATCTGTCTGTCTTCTGCACAGGAAGTCAACTTGGGGAAACCCGGCACGATATCTGGTCAGTGGCACTCACACAAAAACTATGAGCAACCTTGCAAGTCTTCGGAGAAGAACCCATATAAGATTTTTTTATTTGCAAAGAAAATGCATTTACATAAAACAAGGAGATCTGTGGCAACCTACATACTCTCTAGACTGCGAAGTATAATAAGACAGATCTACGAATTCTTGAACAAAGATAAAAAATAGAAAGTTTGCCATTTAAGACCTGTAAAAGTCTGGAAGAAGAAATGTACATTAAGGGACACCTAGCTGGACTATTCAAAAAGACTTTAAAGTAACAAAGGGAAAGGTGAAGACATACAAAATATAGAAATATATTTGGAAATATATCTCAAAGGTTAGGTTATACATAACCAAGGAAGGAATCTGGGATACATCATTTACATTCTCCTGCACACATCATGAAATAATTGCATCTCTATTAAATTGAAGACTCATGGGATAGACTTTTCAGTAAAACACTTTTTTGAGAACAAATGAGTGAGTGAAATGAAAAGCAATGTGGGCTCTAGGTATGTTTCTCACTTGTCAACAGGTTGAAAATAAAAGGAATCTTGAATATTCTGGGATCAACAGCCTGACAGATAAACCAAAAGTAAAATGTTAATTGGCGTTTAATTTACTTTTTGTTTTTTTGGTAAAGAACAGAATGATTGTTTTCATCTAAAGCTTATGGGAGGATAAATCCATTATGACAAAAATACCTGTTCAAATGATGCTGTGTGTATATTAGGATGTCCAAAGCAGGTAAATCCTCAATTCAAGAAGCACTATGTTTAACTTCTTTTGCATAACAAAACTTTGTGTGTACTGATTTGTTAACAGTTAGACAATAATCTTCAAAGTACATATTGCTTTTTTGTTTCTTTTAACACACAAGCACCTTGAGCTTGGAGCTCTTCCAAGAATGTAACCTATAAGTTACTGGCTATTTTCCTCTATCTATCACTGCAGAAATTAGTTTGTGCCTTAAGTGAGGAGAGAATGAAAACAGAGAAGAATAAAAGGTGCAGATGGATACTCCCTCACAGCAAAAAATTTTGCACAAATGAGCAGATTTGACAAGAATGTTAATTTTAAGTACAGCTGTATCTCTTCTTGAATGCTAGAGGAACAACAGAGAACAGCAGTGAACAATTAGCTGGAAAATTATTAGTTTGTGCTAAAGGACATACACAGAGTACTGTCATCTTTGGCATGACTAAAATCTCTGTGAGATGTCATTTTTTTACAAGTGGCAGAAGATAATTTTGTAACACCTCTATTAGAGACTGCTGCTTTTGAAAAGCTTGTGGACTTCTATATTTTAAAACAGAGATCAGAGACATGAGCCTGTAAAAAAGACATTTGTAAGATCCAGAATTAGAGCTAGAAAGAACACCACACCTGAGATCCTGCAGGGCTAAAGCAAATGTGTAGAAAGATAGTAATGATAATGATGATAATATTATAATAATGAGAGTTAGGAGAACTGGCACTATCAGATTTCTTCTCCTCACATTCTATGTTCCACCTGGATTTGGAATGGTCCTCTGAAAACAAGCAGTGCATAGTAGTGTGCTATTATTAAACACCCCTTTTGGAAGCAACTATTACTTCAGTTATATTTTTTGAATAATGCAGTCCCTAACTTTCTGTAGTAGTAAGCAATTACCAAAGCACTCGGCTGATTCTGCTAAAGTAGTCACTGGGGCAAAATGTCTGTGCAAATACAGTAATTGTCAGAGTCCCAGGGTATACGCTTTCAATTGTACACTTTATTTCAGAAGTATGTAGTATGTACTTCCAGAAGATCATAAGAGATCTGCAAATACACTTCCAGAGTCTTAGCTAAAGCAGAGGCTGCCCTACAAAAACATGGAAAGAAGGGTTGACATACACATGGAAATATATCTGGTTTTATTATATACAGACACCTAGAAAGATGTAGTGCTTTGACTACAGCTGTATTGTTCTGTCTCTTAGTTAGGGCTACTATTAAAGATAAACATTGCAAACACTTTGAAAGAAAGTGGAAAACTTTTGAAGTAAAAGTTTCTGAACCGGAGAGATGAAAGGCATAGCGAAGAGAGAGGGATGGATTAAATCTGTACTGTATCACTCTTAAATGAACACTAAATACAGAAAGGAAAAGGGACTGGTGGAAGCTCAGGAATTCTTTAACTTGATGTTATTTCCAGAAATTTTAGAAGGCTAGTATAAATGTGTGTATCATTAATAAAAAAGATACACCATTTTGAATTATTACTGTTTCCTTTCCTGTACTATTGCTAAAGATTACCTACAAAAAAAAAAAAAAGATGTTATTTCAGCCATAATTTTGTGACATCACATTTGTCATTAAATGGGACAACATAGCATTAAGAGAGTTAGAAGTGGGGAAAAACATAATCACCAAGATTTAATGGGTATAAAAGAGGTGTTGAATTATATATGTCTATTAGACTGTTAGCATGACACTGATCATGGACAAAAAAGGAGAACAATTAAAGATTACAATAAATAAACAATTAATTGCTTCCTGTCACTCAGCACAAAGAGAAAAGGATCTTGACTAATGTTTGTTAGATATCGCTCTCTAATAATTTCATTATTATGTACTAGAGTAACAAAAAACCAGCATTTATTTTTAACGTTGTCTTTAAGAAGAAGGATCTCAAATCTTAAAGCAACTACTAAATACATCCGCGAAAGTTCATTCTTCTGTATGTGGTCTTTAGTATTTTTATTAGTGACCAGTGGTGGTGGGGAAACAACAACAAAATCAGGAGTGATAAAGCTCAAAGGTGAAACAAAGCTTTGGGAAACAATAAATAGAACCAATGAAGAGAAATCTCAGAGCTTAACCAGATTCAAGGTAAAAAGAAAAGCTGTAATACAATTGGAGAACTTAAATCAAGTAATTATTATCAGGGGATGCAACAGCTAAAAAAGTATTGGGCGATGTGCATTAATATCATCAACTACAACATGCAACTGTGATCAAAAGCACAAATAAGAGCCAAAGATGCCTAAACTGGAACTCTGAATAAAAGGGGAAAGCTAATATCTGATGACATCTATAGGAATACAACCAAAGAGATCATGCCCTGCCTTAGTACTCCAATAAAAGCAAGCTGGTGAGGAATGAGAAGAGGTTTGGAGAAGAGCCACAAGACTGATCAGAAGAATAGTAAACATGCCTTAGAGAGAGATTCCAGGATTTAAATCTATTTACTTTAGCAAAGAAAAGGTTAAGAAGTGATTTGATCTAATGTGTTAAGTAGCTACATGGGGATTAGTAATGTGATAAAAGAGAGTTCCTCAATCTCTTTTAACAAGCACCAGTAACTAGGAACATGGATCTAGACAAATAGAGAGTTGACATTTTTAACCATTAGTATAGCTAACTATGTGAAAAATTCCAAAGACTATGGAGAATTCTCTGATAGAAATATTTCAACAGAATGATTAATTAGTATATATTACCTCTAGCTTACCCCAAAACAAGATAAAACTGCTCTGAGGCAATAGAGAAGAGGCTGCCAACTTGCTTTAACGCTGCTTGTAAAATACTGTCAGAGGCAACAACTAATTGTTCCTTAAGAATTTTTTATTTTCACCCACTGAAGACACTATAGCACATTCCTGTAGATTATATTTGCCCTCCAATAGCATTTTAATGTTATTCAGTCTATCTCAGAAATGCCATCGGACGAATATACGCGTACACACACATACGTTTTACACCAAGGATCAAAGAAAACCAAAAAGAAAGTTTCCAGAAAGAAAACTTAAGCTTACATTTAGAAAAAAGATTATCTCAATGAAATATTTTCTCCGTGTCTCTCAAATAGCTCATTGCAAGATTTTATGAAAGCTGCAAACAAACTCAATAATGGTGCTTTATAAAATAATGAACCCCAACAGAGTACACTTCCATAGTAAACAAAAAGAACACAATAACTGCGCCTAACTTGAGCACACGTGAACTTTAGGGTGCTTGATTGGCATCTTCAAAAGCAAAGGAAAATAAACACTTTCTCATAAACCATGAAGAGTTCAAATGCATGCTCACCACACAAGGATCGCGTATTCACATCCCCATTAATCTTGCCAAGATCAGGCATCTTCTGTGATATGAGAAGCTCCCACAAAGGCAGGGTTTGCAAAACGTCATGCACCTCCCTCACCAGACATTCAAGAGCAGTCTTTCTACTCCTAGTGCAAATAACACAATTTGCATGAAGGTTCCTCATTCAGCTTAGAAATCAGTTGTTCAGGAGTGAAATAGTCTTTCCAGAACCTTAAAAAAACCTGCAACAAATCAAACCCCAAACTCCCCCAAACCAATAACAAAATCAATAAAACCCCCCACATTATCTCCATTTCACGTATGGTTTGTACAGCACAGCTCAAAGTCACGTAGAGCCTCAGGTAAATAACTAAGGCCTCTCAACTTCCCTTGCTCTAGGAACACACTTCTTTCCTGTAGATCCACATGTACAGCTAGAAGGACAGGTGTCCACTTAATGCCAAATTCCAGCAAATCTGTCTCAAATATTCATAATTACATAGAAAAAACAGCACAAAGAGAACAGTGATCTTTTAAAATGCTGGTAGAAGTCTGTTTGCAAATCCCATATGTATGAGTTTTAGTGTATTGCTTATGCTATTTTTGAGGCACCTTCCACTTTTAGAAAGCAGAAAACATATCAAATCACTCATTTTACTTAGCATGAAATCCTGTTTGAAAAGGAGGATTAGTAATAACTCATCACGAATAAAAATCTTACTATAATAACTATATTCGTATGATAGATATTAAAGGACCCTATAGAAGAGACCCGAGTTCAATTCCAAGCGTCACTGCACAGATAGTTGGCTAAGCTGCAGTCCGCCAGTGCAACACAGAGTCACCAAAAAGCTGCATTATCATCACATTTACAGACAGGAAACCGATTCACAGACAACAGTAAACAGAATCTAGACAAAACCAATGGTTTTAAGTCACTAAGAACCCTTCTGAATGACAATGTCATACAAGGCTGTACACATCAGCAGACTCAGAAAAATGTAGAATAGATTTGCTCCACCTAAATCTCCGTATTGCTAAACCAATTTTGAGTAGGAAGTAGCAAAACAGGCACTTGAGTAATTACAGGCAGATACTACAATATCTCATGCAGTTTCTGAATTAATCACGCTAAGTTATACTTAGAAAGTATAGTATTGTTTTTCTTCCTTTGCAGTTAATTCCAGAACATAATTAGGTACTGCTGTTAAACAACAAGGTGATCTATGAAAAACAAACTTACAGTGAAAAAGATGCCTGTAGTGTATCGAATTTACATTTTTTGATAAAAAAAACCCCAATATAGTTCCTTAAAGGAGATAATGAACTGTTTGCTACAGAAAGGATCCCAATGAACAAGAAAAAGAATCTCAGAACCTTTATCACATATCCTCCTCTTAAGTAAAAGCAAGCAAACAAAAGAGATGGTAGTTGAGGGATTCAGACGGAACATAGAAGAAAAATGTTTGTTAGAGGTCAGTTACTGAGCACTAAGAACGACTCCTCAATAGGTCCAGTGGCTGTGTGCAGTACAGATGTAACTGATAAAAGATGCAAATGAGCCTGGAAAACAAGGGAAAAAGTAACCAAGAGGATTCAATGGGAAGGAAAAAACCCACGGATATGCTAATTACGTATTTGTAATGCAGACTTTTGTTAATTCTCTGGAGCGATGCACTCATCAACCTTTGACATTTTGCAACAGACACCTATGTATTCATAATGAGGATTTGTGGCATGAGATACTTGAATATTTATTTCTAACATTTCAGGATTTAGGTTGGGGATTTTTAAAAAACTTTTTATTTATAAGTAAATCCTAGCCCTTCCCATTGGCATAAACTGCACACAAACCTCTCCTACAATGTCGATTTATTGCTTACAACTTCACTCTCCTCCTTTACTCAGTAAAAAAGCAAATAATAATAAACCATCAAGTTTTCAGAACAGCCAGTGCAGTTCCAGGCAGAGAGGAGACTGCATCAGCTGCAAGGTCTTGCCTTTCCTTATATATAGATTTACTTAAAACCAGTTTTCAACAGCCTTAAGTATTCGAGTAGTCATGAACAAAATGAGACCTTTGCAAACTAAAGCGCCCCTATATTGTTTCTCAAAACAGAGAAAACCATATTTATGAACATGTGCTATTTTACAGATGCACATGTAAACACCACAAAAAGACGAGAACAACATTTGAGAAGTACTGTAAAGAACTTTCACTAAGGTCATGCTGGATAATATGATGTGTGAATCATGTCTGATAGTACATGAAGAGAATTTTCAATGAAGAAATGCCACATACTGGCTGCTGCAGAAAGAAATGCTGCTTGCTGCTGCTTTGTTAAAATTTTGTCAGGCAACTAATGCTTTCAACATGTAAGGAAGTTAAATAAGGACAAGGTTTTACATTTCAAAAGGGTATTTTAAGAGTCACATGAATATTTGGGAGGTGTGGAAAATCACTATAACTTATATTTCATTTCCTTATATCAGTAATTCATTGCCATATCACAATGCAAATCTCATGGTAAAAATACTAATCTGTTGACCTCAAAATTCAGCCCAGCAGTTATTATGTATCCAGAACAATAATTAATCATGTACTTTGAGGGTATATATGCATCTCTTTTGTGTCGACAGAAAAACTAAGCACGTGCTTAAGCGCTCTCCTGTGTTACGTAGCATAATATTTTCTGTGAGTGGCCGATTCCTATTCTAAAGGTAGAAGGGAAAAACAGTAACAAGAAGTTCAAGAATGATGCAAAGAATCTGACTGAAATAAACACATTTTTACTGCAGTCCTCTAAGTGGGCTAACATGGACCTTGGACGCAAAATTTAGGAAACATCAAGTAGGAGTAGGGAAATGATTTAATGGCAACATCTGGCATTAGTGAGGCTTCCACTGAATCATTTCTCCATGATTCAGAAAGGGTTCTGACAAACTGGAAAGGGTTCAGGAGGAAGTTATAAAAATAGTCTTAGGTCTAGAAAATTATGTGCTGCATAAAATTAAAAGTTACATTCATTTATTTTAGAGCCAAAAGGGTAATGGGGCAGTTATAGTATCACGTAGAAGTATGTATACGAAGAGATTTGGCTGCATTGTAATTTTGCACTGCCCCTCCCCTTCCCACTAGTGCAAACCAAAGATCTGAAGTCAATTGTAGATACAGTTAGATTAAAAATAAGATACAAAATTTTAGACAGCAGGGCAGCTAAACACAACTGAGACATTTTCTATAACTGAAGATTTCAATATTAATGTTAAAAGGAATAAACATTAAATAAAATCTAAGGATTTCATGACGGTTCTCTCGGTTAAATCTGCATATCTTGTATACCAAAATGCACCACACCAAATCTAAATCTACAAAAGATGATGAGAAAAGATCTAACCACCTCCTCAGGAATAATTTTCCTAGTTATCAGATCTGTAACTCTGAGTAAACATTGTATTGCAATATATTGAACTTTATGTTCCAAGGTTTCAAAGCCAACTTTTATCATAAAGCAGTTAGAAGACTCTTAGTTTCTTTATAGTTTCTGTGATCTATTGGATGAGAACTGACTTGTGGGCATTTAAAATCTTCAAATTTACTTAAGTACATTTATTACCTGTTACTTTACCGCTTACATTTCTTTGTATATTACTTTAAATTTACAAACATACACATAGTAATTTGATTAAATCACGTTTTTCTTTACATCTTTGAAAGAAATTTAGATAAAAGCTATGCAATCCCACACGTACCATTCTCCTTCAGTAAGTACCTCATGTTTGTCAGACTTCATGAACACTTTTTTTTTAAAAAAAAAAAACAAAAAACAACCCACATCTGCTGCCCAGGAGGAGAAATAAAAGCACAAAATGTCCCTTCAGATTTGAAAACAAGTTGTTACTGTGTATGTGTCCATGTTATAAATTATGTCTCAAAGCTATCTCTACCACAATCCTGTTAGCCTTAGCATGCCTATGCTAGGTATGTGTTACTCCAGGTCATTTGTGTAATGGTGTTTTTTACTACTGCTGGCTTCATTAATACAAAAATAATTTTGAAAACATTCACAATCTCTTACATGCCTCTGCTGCCACAGCTTCATCCTGATACATTCATGTGTCATCTGCAATGCACTCTGAAAATAAAGTCACAACCAGTCAAAATATTTACATACTTCCTCGTGAAATATTTCACACGAAGTCTTAACAGCCCTAAGTAAGCTACGATGAGTATGTTCACTTATCTTCAGAAAAATACTTTGAGAATTTCCTGGCAGAAAGAAGAAAACTAAGCCCAACAGCAATTTCAGGAATGGAATGGAACCCACTAGTCTTCCTTTCTGCTTTTCCTGCTGTCGCTCAGAAAGGGTAATCAGCTGACACCCGCCTTTTTTCACAGAATCCCACAGATAGCGGTGTGATCAAATTTATCATATAAGCACGTGCCTCAGCCGGATTGGAAAGTTTGGGGTTCTTTCAGTTTGATGGATGACGTCACTTCACATAAACCTTTCCTTCATTCCACTTGCTAGACCGGGAACAAAAACCTAATCTAACATCCAGGTTAGCTACTTTAAATTAGATTCACTGCAGGATGCTAATGGGAGAGAGGGGAACCATGATACTCTCAGTGGTTTGATATTTTCATCTCCCAGTCATATAAGAAACAATGTGTTTCTTGAAAAATGAAAAAATTCCATATGCAATCCATATTACTAAGTCACTAAATTAATTTCTGCACCAAGTAAAGTAGATAGACTGGTACCAGCATGAATATGCAGGCTTTTGTTTAAAAAATATCCCCTTGTTTAATGACATTTAACTTAGTGGAACAGTTCAAACAGGAATATTTATTTCCTAATTGCCTTTTTCTGCTAAGTGCTCGGCACTCATAACACAGCAAAAATTAGGAGCATTCAGGCAGCTTTCAGATGAAGTTCCCTCACAGAATATAGATATCAGTTAGTGTTACAAATGAAGGGCATAAAGCAAACAAATGAATTCATGTACCATCAGAATTGGTGTACAGAGGTTAAAGAAATCGATTACTAACAAGTGATACATATGACAAAGGCAGAGGAGGACAACCAGCCCAGAAAATTAATCAGCATATAAATTAATCTTACCTAAAAACAAATTGGAGGCTGAAGTATTGGTTTCAATATATCAGAATGTAAAACTTTCTGCTGGAAGAATATTAACACAGTACAGCAGAATTTTTGAACCCCTGAGGTAGGTAGATATTGAAATAAGAAGGAAGAAAATAGTTTCAACTTTTCTCTAATTCTATTTATCTAGTTCTACAGGTTTTATTTAGCTCATCAGAGACAGGAACACCTTTGTCTGAATGTCAATTGGCTTGCTCAGAGTGTTAAGACTGAACTTAAACAGCTATTAACTTTATACGCACCAAATAAGCTGCTCCTACAATGATGTAAAAGGAGATTTAAAATGAAGAGACATGATTACAAAAAGAGGGTGTTGATATGTATAAATTAATGTCATTAATAACATATTTATTCACTTCCCTTCTGTCTGAAAAGTTCTAGGTTTTAGATGTTTACTTGCACATATTAAAATACTTTCTCCTCATAACTCATCCTACATTCTATCAGCTTACAAGTCATAACTCTGAAACAACCTGTTCAGACATTCCTTTGGACAGGCACAACTCAGTCACTTATACAGCCAAGCATGTGAAGAATGTGAGGGGTTTTTCATTTCTCTCACTGTCTAATGGCCGATTTACTGTATAACCATTTGTTTTGTTGCTATGGAATCTACCGTGTTCCACCGTATCTTATTTCATCAAACAGGAGCAGCAAAGCCTAGTGGAGTGGTTTATTTCCTAGTTTGACCAGATGAATTATTTTGCAAGCAGGTAATTTCTGAACTGTGAACTAGAGTTCATTCCAAGGACTTACAGAGATCCCGTCTAGTAAACCCAAAGAGTGCAGCCCAGTATGGGGTTCATTGCAAAAGGTGTGTAGTCGTATCATGAGTGCTACACCTTTAGGTTGCCCTTGTGGCCTCTCGCTACCAAGAGGGCCTTAATGTCTACAGTCCCTTGTATATCCTTGTCTCTAGATACTTTTACAAGTCTGAAATAAATTGGAACGCAATCCAAGAGCAGTTTTAAATTACTTTCTTAAACCTCTAATAAATTTTATCAAATAATTCTTATTGGAGATTTACAGGGATGTACTTTTATTTGTATTTTGTGGAGAGGGAAACCGAAGCAAAACAGTCTATAAAGTAAATCTTATGTATCTATATATAAATTTACTTTATACATCTATATATAGATTATATATCTTATATATAGATTTACTTTATATATCTATAAAGTAAATCTATAAACTTAGAGCCACTGTGCTGTCAACATTAAAAATCTCTCTTAAATGGATCTTAACAATGGTGGAATTATTCACAGTTAATTTAAAAGAGAGATATGTTGAGTGTACAAAGTTCTAAACAAAACAAAGATAGCTAAATCACATTATAAAGATGATCGGTCTTACTTTTTCCTTATGCTTTTCTAGCTATGTATGGTTTATGGAGAAGATAACCAAATAGAAAGCTTCCATTTCACTCTTTTCATCATGGAAGTGAAAATGTGAAATTAAAATGTCTGAAACTTTGCAAAATATTTAGGTCTTCATCTAGAAAAGGCTGCAAATAGACACTGATAACACCTAGTATTTTACTGGGTAAAGGAAAGAGAAAGACACCTATCCATCTGCATCAGATCATATCGGGAACTGCTATTTTCAGATCCTTTTGTAACTACTAATTTACTTTTCCTTCCTCAGTTAAACATGTCCTTCACTTTACTTGCTAAGTTCCAAAGAGTGAAAACCAGAAGCAAGCAAGGTCACAAAAGGAACACATAGCTACAAACCTGTGTCTTCAGAATAAAGTGAAAAATTGAGATGATAACAAAGGTCTCGGGTATGCAGGCCCCAGGGAACATTGTTTCTCAGTGAGGGAGAACAGTCGATACCCAAAGTTTTTACCTCCTGGTTGACCACTTTGTACTTTTCACTGATGCATAGGTGAGACAGATTTACATGCCAATTTTTTTCTATACCTATTTCTGCTAATCTTGTATCCTACTAGTACAATAGTAGCTAAGATAGAACACCAGTGTTGTGGCCAAGCAAGTAAGATAGGTTGTAGTTTATGTACAACAGCTAAGAGACGAGAGGCGGCAGAAAGAGTCTTCTCTCTCCCCCAAGGTAGGCCACGTACTACTACATCCCATATCTAAGAGTCGGTAACAAACACTATTGGAATAATTTCATATGATCCAAATAACATACAACCTATGTGACTGGCAGCTCTGAGGAATGCTATGGGAAGCAGTAAAAATGCTATCTCCTTAGGGCTTTCCTAGAATGGCTTAACTTTAGAAGCATCAGAGAGTTCCAAAAGTCTATTAAGATTTACTAAGATATTTACTCTTCTTTAGCTATTAAAAGTAAAGATCTCCCTTTGACCTTTCCTTTTATTTGCCTGACATTCTCTTACAATAAAACACCTCTGAGCCATTCAAAAATAAATGTCAATTCAACATTTTCTGCTGCCAAACCTTATGATTTACTATAGATATTTGACAGCATGTTACTTAAACATGTCATCTTTCCGAAGTACTCACGTGTAACCTTAGAGTTGAAAAGAACAAACATTAAGCAACTACTGTTTACATAACTCTACAGCCATTAAAAAGGCTTCCTGAAACAAAATCACAACGCTGGTAAAACTATTTAGTGCTGTACATTGTTTTCAGATCAACAGATCAGTACTTTAAAGCCCTCCGTTTACTCAGAGATAAGAAACTGGACAAAGCTGCTTAACTTCCATCTTCCTTTGCCATGCTCTTCAGAGCTGCCTGGTGTAGAATATGAAAATGAATGCACTGAGTGTGACCAAAGATTTGTGTGGTGAATGTGGCCATAGCACTTCGTAATTAAATGTATAAATGCACAGAGCAAGTAGTGGGAGTATTACTTCTACTATCCTCCCAGCCTCCAGCAACTTTCATGGGACTCCACAGATCACATGTGCTTTCTAGGAGTATAAGAGAAATTAGGTCTCAAATAAAAAAAGGGACTCTCTTTAAAATGAAGGATCTTTCACACTGTCCATCTCTTGCACAGTTGACTTAATTTTTATAAAGCTATCAAAGTTGTGTTTTGTTAAAATACTATGTACTCCCATAGCAACACAAATTTTAAAAATTGTGTACTCTATATTTTAGATTATTTAACAAAGCTTTCTATTATACATTCATTTCACCTGATTAGATTATAAGGATTAGAGTACAAAAAGAAAAAGGAAATTACTTACTTCTTTACATAATCTTTCAGCACTTTTTATTGTACAGTACCACTCAACATTTTGTAATTGCAACAGCTCAAGGAAAATTTCATACAGTTTGGAGATTTCTAGAAGGAATCTAATCCTGTTCATAGCTATATGGAAAAACTAGAGGATGTTCACTTTAGATTTTACATTAGTCATTATTCTTACATTTGGCTATTACTACCATTTGTCTAGATGTGATGACAAAATTGCTAGAAATAGGCTGCTACACACATGGTATAAAATGCCTCACTAGAATATATTCCTTCTTCTGAGTCAGCAGTTACTATTTGCATAGCTTGTTTTTATCGTTCAACGCAAGTGGCTTAAAACGTGCTTGTAGGAGTCCTTTAGGATATAGTCCTTTCCTGAAATTAATAGAAGAACTCCTACTGATTGCAGCCCTGTTTCCAGAAGAAACCAACCAAAATAACACTCGTGTAATTTCCCTTTTTGGCCTTTGGGAGTTTGTTTGGATTTTGTTTTGGGGTTTTTGTTGGTTTGGGTTTTTTAATTAATTTTCCCCTTTTTCTTCTGGTTGTCAGTTACAACCAAAATTCTATCAAAGAGCAGACACAGACTTCCTGAATCACTCTTTAAAGTTCATACTCCACATCATTCTTATCTTCCTCCCTTCCATCTCCTCTAGCCTTCCATCATCAGCATACTGAACTACACTCATGCCATGAAACATTTTCAAATGTTGAGTTTGATCATCATTTTCTCTTTGGTGTGAAATCCACCGCTCTTCCACAGTCTTTCCCTCAACTACAATTTTTTTCTTATCAAATGTTGTGGTTTAAGAGTTAACAAATTGAGGGGCGGGGGACAGACAGGTGACAACTCTAGGACCCTGAGGGGTCAGAGGGCAGCTGGTGTTCCCCCCTTTCCCTGCCACACTCCATAAAAGGAGACAGGAAGGTCAGGGGGGCTCTTCCTTCCCCAAGCTCTGCTGCTGCTGCACCTCAGCCCGGCAGGGCCTGACTCCACATGTTCTGCACAATCCATCACCAACTAAGAGCAGGTTTCGTATAGAGTTGTAAATCCTTCTTTCCTTAACATTGCTTTTCCCTTTTTACGCCTGTTACTCATTACATTTGTTATAGTCTTAACTTCCAATTTTGAGTGAGAAATTTTCTTCCTAATTCCTGTGGGAAGGAAGGAGGAAAGGGAGGGGAGGCAATAGAAATCCTGCTCTGTGGGGCTTGCCCTGAGCCTGAAATGGAGACGTAAAGCCTCCTTTATAAGGAAACTAGACTTCCTTTCTCTCAGTCCATCTGAAAGGGGCTGTTATGCATCTGGTAACATCAGCAATGAGTTAAGAAACATAAAGGAAAACTCCATTCCTGCTCAGAGAAACCTAATGTTCAAGGCAGATTCTTAATTCAAAGCAGGCATGGGCAGCAGTTAAATACATCCGTATATAAGAAGAAACACAAGGCATTTTTAATTATTTGTTTGGATAACAGTGTGACTAGACACATCATCCTTCTGGTTCTTAGAAAGGCCATGGAAAGAGGTTGAGAGTCAGCATCTTCCAGAGGGCAGTTGGAGAAACAGATGGTGAAAGTAGAGTCATAGATTAAATTCAGTTGGAAGGGACCTCAGGAGGTCATCTGGTGCAAAGCCCCGCTGATGCAGAGCTGGCTTGTTGTGTGAGGAATTCTATTGCTGCACAATGAGTGGTATAATGAATACCCAACTGAAGTCAATGATGTCAGATTCCAGTTCTATGACAGAGAAATAAAAGCTGTCTCTTCCCAATAAAACACACTTAGGAAGTAGAGAGCACTCTAATTCTGGCAGGGGAGGTTTCATTTCAAGAAGATGAATTATTCTTACAGCCAGAAGGAGGAGAAAATATTTTGGATCCTTGCATTTTTGGACTGAAAGCATTTTATGATTTGTAACAATGGATCCTACACTATTCCTACCCTCATTTGATATAACATTAATCTTCAGAATAGAAAGAGATTTTCTGAATGGTTGATTAAGTTTAGACAGTTCACTATTATACAAGGCCCTTCCATGCAATGGACTTGTTCCCTGACAATTCTCGTATTTCTTTAGCTAGATTAAGACAACGGAGTGCAATGGAAGTAATATTTCTCAAAGTTTAGAAGATAAAACTATTCAGTAGTTTAGAGTTAGGCTACATGTTCTTGATCCAGACTCTACAGGCTTTCCATACTCTTCTAGTTAGTCCTAGTCACTTTACATCTACCAGTTAGCACAGCCTAACTCAGCAACCGCACAAAGAAAGCAGGCAGCCCTGAGAAGAAGCTGAAATAATTTACTGAGGCTTACGAAATTTTTCTCCTTTTGTCAGGGAAACAATGATTGGAATCTTGTCTCCCTCAATAGCATCACATGATAAATACAGTTATCCTTGTGTGCAGGAGAGCCTGGGCTGGCTGTGGCAGTGTCCTCCCGGCACAGGTCCTCGGGGTGGGCCTCGAGTCCCTGTCCAGGGTGCTGAAACACGTGGGGCTTGTAAACACCCAGCGTCTGCTTCCACCTTACCAACTGCTTCTAGCCTGACTCTGCAGCTCGTCATAATTAACAAGAACTTAAATGCCAAGTAAAAAAAGGTGGAATTACATTTTAGTTTCACAGATGAAAGATTTGGAGTAATTTCTTTCTCAGCTTTACTCCCTCATATATTCTCCCAGCTATTCAAGATTTTTGTTCCTTCCTTACAGTTGACTCCTATTACTTTCTGCAGTTTCTCTTCATATTCAGCTGTAGAACTATCCTCAAATACATCTTAAGGAACTTGGGATCCAAGTGCATACTAACCCTTTACACAAAACATAAATAGAAGGCTGCATAATTCAGAAGCTACCCAGGTGGGGAAGATCAAGAGTGACAGACATCTTGCCCTAAAGCAACCACATTTTGGGTGGACTAATTACACACAGGAACTGAAGATCCAGATCTTCATTAACAGAATCCATCATCTTGAAGTAAAATTCAAGCTCAGTTCTGAAGATCTCTAACAAAATAATCAAAACATTTCTCATACATTCACTTAGTGTTAGGGATGAGTTACTTAGTGTAAGTATTAATGAGCTCGGTTATGATGACTAATGTTTTCAGTTTATATTGCATGCTTTTGAAAGAATTATTGGTACAAGTACCATAAGATCTATAACAGAAGATTTATAATACAAGAGCCAGTAGAATTTACTGGTATAGCACTTTTAATACTCCATTCCCTCCCCCGGTTGGGTTGTACATTAACATCAAGATAAGGGAGCTGATTCATCTTATATGCTTCTCTGTTTCTAACATAACGTATTAATTTGAAAACTTGTTAGCTCTTGTTTCTCTTAACATGTTGTTAATGCTTCCTGTTCATAATTTGAGGCAGTTTTGTAATTTGTGCAGACACATCAAAGGAAAATGAAAAATACAAAGCAAATTTAAGAGTCTAGCATCAAGCAAATTAAGAATCACAGAATCATTGATGTTGGAAGGGACCTCTGGATCATCTAGTGCAACATCCTGCTCAAGTAGGATCAGCCACAGCAGGTTGTCCAGTTGGATTTTGAGTATCTCCAGAAATTTCTAGAGCACATAAAGTGACACTGTTATGTCCACTTGCTCATTTTCTTCAAAATGATATAGTTGTCAATGTCAAAGAAGAGAGAAGAAAGAATTTGGCTTTTGTCTCTAGCATCTACAGAGTAACTTTACCTGACATTGTGCAAACAGTAAAGCAATTTTTAAAAAGCATACCATGAATCATGCTAGAGTTCGAGAAATATTTTCCCAAAATCTAAGAGGGTTTTTTTTTTTCCTGATTTTTTTTTTATGGGGAGTGAAGGGTGTTTGTGCTAGGCTTAGGCTACTTTTATACAAACAAAATACTTTCAAAACTATGAAAAAAAAAAACCAGGAATCCATCATTTGGGATGCTTCTCTAAATCAGTTCCTATCATAAGTCTTAGATTTCTAAGAAATCTTAATAAAAAACCTACATTATGATGAAATTTAGGCCTTAAATTTTAACTCAACAACAGCTAAAACACATCAGTAAAAGACATCAGTTTTGCTAGTCTCATCTGCAAGTCTCATCTCTTTTCTATACCAGATGAGGAGGAAATTATGTCAAATAAGACCCCGCAGCATTCCTCTTCTTTCTGCTAAAGAAAAATGAGCCCCAAAACCTCCTTTTCTACAGTTAAGCTTTGGTTTTGGAAATGTTTAACCTGGGACTTTTTAGACTACCACAGAACACTGAGTTCGATATCATCCAAAAAACCCATGAAAAATCTCCATCCTAAATTCACCAACTGTTGACAGCATTTCCATGTACACACTTACAATGGAAAAATGGAAACAGACAAAAAGAATTTGGGTATTGCAGCATCTAAAATAGAGTTTGAAAAGTATGCAAAAGAAATTAACAACAAATGCCTGGTATTAGCTGGATAATGCAATAGGTGATAATGACATTCCTGGCAAAAGGTCAGCTCATCTCAAACATCTGTTAGGAATGAAACCATTAAAAACAAAGCAGTTTTATATTGTGGGGGTTTATGCAGACATTTGCTTATGTTTTGATCTGCCATTGTTTAGACTCCTTGAACTCTATCTTTCAGTAGTTTTGCTTCCTATTTTTTTTTTCTTTACAAAACTTTAGAGAGCGTCTAACACCCAAACCCACAGTGGCTATCGCTTTTGCAATTGTTCACCTGTTTTCTTTCCTTTAAAAGATGGGTTGAATTTGTCTAGTTATTGATTAAAAGCAAACTTGGACTCCATTTCAAGACTGTAACAATATCCTACCAGAGTATTATGCTGTTTCCTATTTTGTGAACATTTTGCACAGCTCGAATTACAGTTCCTGTCTTCCTGACTAGTGTTTTCCGCTGCCTTGCTCATATCTCCCATAATACCAATTTTAAATTCATGTCAAGATTCATAACAATTAGCCACTCAGAAGCTACTACCCCACCCCAGACTGTAATGTCTAAATGGAAAAAAAAAAAAAAAAAAAAAGCTAGTTTTATAATTTAGTCAAACATTTTAGAAATATATCAATAAGAAATTTTATCAAATGAATTCCAGACTTCAAAATTCCTAAAGTTACCTTCTCCTGAAAATATCATGAAATTTTCACAAGTTGCTAAATGTCCATCTCTGAAGGTATGCTTGGTACATAGGTTAAAGTCAACAGAAAAACAGTTCATGGACTGAACCTTAAAAGCCGTTGTCTTCATTGATGCTACAGAGGCTTTTTCTAAGACAGTAAAACTTGACTCCAGATATTCTCTAAAGACGAGATGAACAAAATCACAGACTTCCAATCCCATCCCCAAAAGAGAGATCTCATTATGTAAAATAGTTATCAGTTAAAATACAGTAACAGGACTGGAAGCACAAGTTGTGGCACAGAACTCCACTACACATCTTTGGCCTTCACATATATCGCATTTTTTTTTGCAGTAATCTCCATTCAACTGAAGGGGCCAAATCTGTGTCCACACCAACTTAATCTATAATCTGATAACTGGAATACATTGGAATATTCCTGGTCTGCAAGAAGAGGCATGAATATAGTCTCACAGTATAATAGTGGCCAAGAACTTAATATGATGATTATAAAAACAGAACTACTCTTTTTAAATACTTAACTGCTTTCAGTAGCACGCATTCACTTGGAATCTCTAACGGCTGCAAGTAGGTAGCATGTATCCATGATTTAAGGATCTCCATAGCCCAGAGAGCATTGGATGTTCAGAACACTCCCTATCAGTCACATAGAAATCCTTATTCACTATGAAATCACAAAACCCAGCTGGTTTTGGTTTGGTCTTTTTTTTTTTCCCACTAAATCTGTAAAGACCATAGGCCTTTAGGTGGGAAAGCTGGCATACACACAACCCATCCCAGAACAGCAGAGGCAGGGTTGTAAAAATCAGGTTGGCTGAGATGCCTCATGATGTCACGTGATGAGAACAGACATAAAAGGACATTACATGCTCACATCTCATGAGCACTGGTTTTATTCTGCATATTCCATGAGTGGAGGAAAAAAATAGTGGGATGAAGCTGAATCTATCCTGAAATTTTAGTCACATGATCTTCCTACTTCCCAGTGCAGAGCTCCTGAATGGAAATGAACTCACTGAAGATGAACAGTGCCCCTACTGTTAAGACTCCTCTATTAGGAGAATTAACAGTAAAGACAGAAGAAAAATTTTGGTACTTGCAATGAAATGAAGGCCTTCTGTATATAGTTTTGTCACCTCATATCTTCTTTTGACACAGTCTAGACTTTCTGTATGAAAAACATGAAAATAACGTCCTTTTAGCAAAATGTGGTGTGTGGACAAATCTGATCTAGTGGAAGATACCCCTGCTCATGGCAGTGGGGTCAGAACCAGATGATCCTTAAGGTTCTTTCCAACCCAAACCATTCTACAATTCTGTATATGGAACTTTTAATCCTTCTTAAAGTAGTCAGGTGTATAGCTAATTGTACCTTACAAGAAATACACTATGTCAAACATAAGAGGCTAGTCTACAGAGCCAGAAGACATTACAAAAAATGATGTAAATCAACTGTGGTTTTGAACAAAATACCCTTTAGTAGCAAGCTGGAAAACTATTTTACAGGTGTAACTTTCAGTAAGGGTCAGGAAAATTCATTCATTAGAATTACGGGAGGTAAGAGTTTCTTATAAATATTACAAGACCATTAAAAAGTGTCATTGCTTTAAAATGGACTTAAATCATATTCATTAATTATTAAGCATTACTCTAGTTCTTCACTGATGTTTTTAATGGACTGAAGTTTCCTCAACTGCAGTAACGTCACTGCTCTCTATTTATAGACAACTCTTCTTTAGGTAGAGAAGGGCCTTTTCATGTTGGTATCAAAGCAGATTTTCACTTCGTAGCAAGACTTCTAATCTTAAATGAAAATAATCCACTATGTGGGGAATGAAAGAGACAGAACTGAGGATACCTGTGAATTTAATCGCATCCCAGGTGCTCATTCACAATATTACCAATGAAACAAAGGCAGATTTACAGGTTCTTTCTTTTGAAAAGGCCTAAGTGATCTGAACAAATTACATCAAAAAAAGCCATCTGTTACTCACTGCCGATCTTTTCTCTTGATTCCTCTAGGCTATTAATATGAAACATTTCCAAGGTCAAGTACAGAGTCCAGCTTCATTAATTTATTCTTATTTTTACCTAAAATAAGGAACTATACTACCTGCCAATATTAATCTATTTCATTATTGAGGGTCTGATGGCTTGTGCCTTTACTGAGAACATTGTGTCATACTCCTAGCCCCCACCAAATATGAAAACACTGATAATGGGGAAAAAAAAAGAAAAAAAACCCAACTTTCCTCTTTAAACCTCTGAAACGACAACTACTAGAGCAGCTGTAGATAGTTTATACCAATAGATGCTAAATAGAAGTGCCATCTGAGCAAATTGTGAGCTCTGTATCTCACTATTCCTGCGTGGAAGAGCAGGAATCCCATCCTCATCTACCTCACCAGTATGCACTCACAGCAGCTCAAAACATAGCTTAAAAGCACTATTTTAAGAGGGTAGAAAGTCTTCAAAAGGAATTTCTCATCCCAGTATTGCAATTAAAATAGTGTTTGCTTAAAAGAATCTCAAAGACGCTGTGTCATACTAAGGTTCTCCTCAACCCCTGAAATGTTACTACTTTCCAGAAAAATCTACTATTAACAAAGTTTCCATGATGAAAGGTGAAAAAATTTAAAATAGACTCAACCAAGATAATGCATTTACCTAAAAAACCCTAGCAGAATGTATCTGTGGTCCTAGACTGAAGAGCTCATTCATTCTTCAGGGAGAATGAATACAGAGCTGTTATGTAAGAAAGTACATTAGAACAATTCCTCTGGATTATGTGCGTATGTAAGGGCTGAACTCTTTAGTTTTGTTTTTTTTTATTCCCCCCTCAATAGAACACCACTAATAGCAACCTGAAAATGAAAAAAACAACAGCCACTGCAACATAAGGCAGCAACCACAGCTTCAAAAAAAACTGCCGGAGGTAAAGTCTCAGTTCCTTCAGCTTTATGCCATCTTCAGACAAACCAGTTTTCATTCTGACCTCACCATTTGTGTGCGTCAGCTCCTCCAGTCCTATTTTTGCTTCACTTCTCTCATCTAACAATATCAGTGTCCTAGAGAGTTCTGCCTGTTAAATTTAAGTGTACTCTCCTTCGTGCTTTAGCTTTTTGTAGCAAAGAATCCTCTACATTATGTACAGATTATATACAGATCCAGGGTATCGCCATGGGTGTCAAGTTGCAACAGGACAAGTTTTTAATTAAATGTCTGGTATTAATACTATTACATCAAACAAAACTAAAATCACCATAGGATAAAAGCTTTGTTGTCTCGGTAAAGCAGAACAGACCACTGCTCCAAGAGCCAAGCTAGGCTTTAGGTAATTTTGTGAACCTCAACCAGCTAGTTTTAGGGTGTTTGTTGTTTTGGGTTTTTTTAAATGAAGTAGATATTTGAAATTACAATCCAATACAGGTCAAGAGCACAAAAGCTGGCAAGTATTAAATTAAAATAAAATACTAATGGAAACTTGTGCCCAGACTTACAGAGATTACCAAAACCTACACAGTACAACCAAATAGAAAGGTCAGATTCTACCCCCAAAAGGAAATACTAGTAGACTGTCTGTTGTCAAGCAATGGAATCTCCCTATGTTCCTAATTTATTAATACAGAACATTTACTAGCAATTACAAGACCCTCTGCCTCTTCTGTTTCCAGCCAGTCAACAGAACTTCCCAAAGGTCCCCTTCACAAGTACACTCAGTTTGTCTACTAGAGATCCTCAGTCTTTCCCTGATGAATACACACACACACTCCCTTTGTGTGGCTGCTACTGACAAAAAAAAAATATTTCTGTTAGTCAACTAGAAATATGTTTGGACAATAAAGCCTTAGACAGAATGAGGACAGCAATATACTTTTCACTTTGTCCTAGTCCCATATTCTGTACTTGGACCATTCCTGCCTTTCAGGCTAGAGATTCCTGCAGACTATCAGTGCCCTAAAAGGCTTTTACCTGCTTGCAAAATGCTATAGATCTGACCAAACCTTCTCTTCTTTTAAATGAGGGAATAGTGTCAACCAGGTTTTACATGATTCTAGAACAACTCCTCATCGTACAGCTTCTGTATAACTGCAGACAGTGCTCAAACTGAAGTCCTGCCACACAGACTCAGAGGCAAATATTTTGCAGGCTAATGAGAAGAGATGAGGAGGCGGCCTGGAAACATGCTCCATCACACATACCGGAAGAGCTCTTTTCAGGGCCAAAAAGGGACAAGTTTTTCCTGCCCTAGAGTGAACAGGGCAGCTGCAATTTTATGTGCAATTCAAGTGAAGAAAATGGCCCTTTAAAGCTAAGCATTTCTCACTTTTCTTTTTAATTTTGATTCCCTTGGGGGAGGGGCGGGGGGGAAAGATGATGCAGATATTTTCTTTTAAACCAGAGGAAAGATAGGAATCTTAATTGGTCTTCTTAGCCTTTCAATGCAAGGCATTAATATAAGAATACATACATGCACAAGGCATTATATTTTTAAGCATTTAGCTGTCATTAAACTCTTACGAATATCAGTACTTCATGACAACACCTAACAATAGATCGTGTTGAAGTAAAGAATAAAGTGGACTTTGCCAATAATGATTCCTGTGATTCTTTCCCTATCTCCAACATACTCAGAAGACAGAATCGATAGTGCACATAGAAGCAAGTAAAGACAGCTTACAACAAATACCTCACTTGACAAAGAACTGAGAGATTTTAAGACGTTCAACCCACCAGTCACTGACTTATCTTGAAATCCTTCCAGACAGAATCCATTGCAGAACAGTTCCCAAAATGTGAGGAAGACAACCTTTCCCGGTGTTAGGATCACGAACAAACAGCACTTAACGAATTTTGGAGTAACTAGTACCTCTCTTCTGTAAGTAGCCCTGCCTGAATGGTCCAAGCACAACTGTCCTGGGTTGGGTTCAGGTTAATTATTACAAACAGCTGCTGGCACAAGCAGCTGAGAGAGGCTGCAACAAGGAGCAGCCACAGTTGGGATAAACAACTGAACCAGCCAACCGGATAGTCTATACCATACTGAGCCAACCTCTACGTAAGGGGAGGGCTGGCCCAGGGTGGGGGTGCCTGTTTTTGGTTTATTTCTGTGTGTAGCTTCAGTGTGGCCAGAGCAGGGAAGGATGGTGTCTCAGACACATGTAGAACCCTCCCAGCTTCTATTTCTTGCTTTGTCTATTGTTTCATTAATATTGCCTTTAGTACTGCTATTTTCTTAAACTGTCTTTACCTCAACACCGGGGGTCTCACTTTTTCTTCCTCATGGTTCTCTTTCCTGTCCCACATGGTGGGTGAGTGGCTATCAGCAGAGGTTAAACCAGGACAACATAACTGCAGAAGGGCCTAAAACACCTACTATTGAATGCACATTCCTGAAGCTCTTAAATAAAGCAGAATCAAACAACCAAATCCTGCCACAGCGCTGTTCTTTTTCTAAGATAGTTCTGTTCCTACCCAGTCAGAAGCCAATTTTATTTTAGTAAACTTTTCCATAGAAAAGTAAACCAGGCCACTCTAACACATCAGTGTGGAATTACACCTGCATGGCAACGCCACGTATAAATAAAAGAGTGCAAAACATTAGTATAATCTCTAAATGAATCATCTCTAAATGAATCGAGTCTCTCTTTCCAACTGCAATAAACTCACAGGTCACAAAACATTTCAAGCACCTACTAGATAATATTTGATAGGGTAAACTACAGCTCAGTTTCAAGTAAATTTTGGCTATATCAAGTCACAAAGTCACCAGGAACTCTGAACTAAATAACTTCTGAAACCTAAAGTCTTACATCCTATTGAACTTCAATATGAAGCCTTAAGATTAAAAACATACAAGTTTTCAAAAATCCTGATGTTTCAGGAAATTTTTTGAAAAGAATCCTCTGGTTTATCACACAGTTATCCTGCTAATATCCAGAATGGTTATTCGTAATGACACCCATCCATGAATCTTATTGTTACCATCATACGTATCACATGTTAGACAGAAAATTTTGAACACTACACAAATTAACAATTTGTCGGAGTCCCGTACTGTCTGACCAGGTTCTTTTAGATATTTCTGAGAGGGGAACTTATTAATGTTTACAAATACCTGAAGGGTGGGTGTCAAGTAGAAAGGGCCGGTCTCTTTTCAGTGGTGCGCTGTGATAGGATAAGGGGCAATGGTCATAAACTGGAACACAGGAAGTTCCACCTCAACATGAGGAAAAACTTCACTATGAGGGTGATGGAGCACTGGAACGGGCTGCCCAGAGAGGTTGTGGAGTCTTCCTTACAGACTTTCCAAACCTACCTGGATATGTTCCTGCACAGCCTGCCCTAGGTGATCCTGCTCTGGCAGGGGGGTTGGACTAGATGATCCCCAGACGTCCCTTCCAACCCCTAACATTCTATGATTCGGCCTTGAAGATCTGATCTTCCATCACACTTTCAGAATTTCCTCACCCTGAGGAAATTCTGAGGTAGAAACTACAAACATTCTGGCACTATTAAAAACTTGCATGAAGCAGGTAGGAGAATTGAACTTGAAAGGACTCGTTTATGAATCTCTAGAGGTGAACATTGTTTCATTCTCCTATGATCTATTTTGAAAAAAGCAAGTTTATCTTAAGACAATTGTAATTTGCTAATAACAATCACATCTCAGACTTCCCTCTTATGAAGGAACTTGTAAAAAGCCAACGTGATTCTTTCTTTGCCTGCAGCTGTGAATATTCTCATGTCCTGGATGGAGCTCTTCATCCCTCTTTCTGCGCCGACAGATCCCAAGCATCGTGCCACGTTTGTGGTACAGTGCTTGCTTCTCTGATTGATGACCTCTATTAAGCTATCTGCAGCTCCTCTATTGCCTCTCTACACTTATTCGATTGTTTCTGCTCAGTCAGATTGAATATTTAGCTCTTTGAGGACATCAACTATTTTGCTTTTAACTACATCTACTGCCAGACTACAAAGAATGGACTACTCACTAAATTCATCATTAAAATCATCGTGCAAGGGAAGGGGACATTTAAAAATGATGTAAGCTTCCAGTGACTAGGAGAGTTAAATTTCCTGCTTTTAAACAGTGCACTGCCTTTAGAAACATAGGCCCTAAGAACCCAGGCTCTCCACTTACAGCTGTTTCTATATAAATTTAATTAAAATGCCCCAAGAAGTTGCATTATGAAGAAAAGCAAAGACATGATTGATATAAAGAAAATTTTTAAAATCCTATCCCTATCCTTAGCTCTTCAACTGATATCTTGCTGCTTACTCATTGCTAACAGGCTACAAGTTTTTCCTGTTATAAATTAAATTCTTTTCACTTGGTCATATTTTTCCAGGAATTCTACTTAGCATCACAGTTCATATGTCCTCGGGTTATGCTGACTAACCATAAGAATTCTAAGAACTGCTGTGAAAAGGTGACAAAAACTCTTGGAAGAGCTGAAGCTTGGGACATGGAAGAGCACTTAATTATGATACATTTAATAACACACTGAGGAAGAAAAAATATTCCAAAAGCTTTCCAATGCTCAAAGAGAATTAATATTCTGAGCTGTGGAACTATCTGAAACAGAATTAAATTGGAAAATCTTAAATTGGGAATTAAAATTAGTTCTAATAATTACTGGCAAGCAACTCTCGCTCTTCACAAAGGACTAAAGAAGCTTCAATAGCACACGGTATTATCTCCCTCATGATTGTGTAGGTAATTGTATACTTTGATTTAGTATTTAGACTACGGTGGTTTTCATTCATTATGAGCTACTCAAATGCAGATACCCATGCTTTTGTTATGTGTAAATATTGAAGACTGTTTAGTTTATTTCACTAGTATACTTTGAAGAAGGTTTTTTATACACTGATCTATAAAGAAAAATGTACAAACCACATCAGAACTTTAATAATTTAATGGCCAAAAATTTACAGCAGACTCTTGGTCATGTCTATTTGATCCTTGTTGTCTTACACGACTGCTGCCAAGTGCTAGAGGAATGTAAGAACCCTACGCTGGGTACGCATGAGATCCTTCTCTCTCCATTAAATGTTAAATTTTCATTGTTGCTATAATTAACACTTTTCTCCAGTTACTCAACCCCATTTTAAATCTTAATTAATATTTGAATCCAGCACCCACCTATGGCCACATTTCCTATCTAAAAATACAAACATGCAATCTTGAACTTCCTATTTTTTCAGATGTTTTGAACAATAAGGCATTGGGAACTCCTGGTTAGAGGATAAACTGCGCATTTAGGCAGTGTAACTGGCCAAACCCAGCACTGACTGCTAGCTCGGTGCTTTGGACAACTAAAGTCTTTTTTTATATCTTCACATCTAATTAAGAGTCTAATTTTTTAATTTTTTTTCCCATCAGAGTGTATCCAGCCAATGAAAATGAGCCTGAATAGAAAATACATCCATTAAATTTCTACTGAAATGAGGAGTTATGCATCAGGTATTGTCAGGTTTTGAGGTGACCTTAAAGAGCACATTGTGCATTCTATTACAATTACCTCCTTTACCTTAAGGGATAACTGGTCTGTTCATGGAGTTTGTAGGCAGCTATGGTATACAGTATTTCAGGTAATGGTTCCTACAGTTTAGAAGTTTCTGTAAACTTAAATATTATTGACTGCTATTGAGGTGATTAAAATTAGTTCAAAAAATGTCTGTTTCAACATATTTTTTTTTAAATTTAAAACTAAGTCAAGGAATACATTTTTTTTAAAAGCTTTTCATATTCTATTTCCAAAAATGTATCTATTTCAGATACATTCTCTTGGGAGTTCTAAACTTACAACACTAAAAGGAGATATTTCTTTTTAGAAAAGAAAGGATATCAACAAATATCCAACAACTAGTCCTAGTCTTTATCTTTAAAGCTTTAAGAAAAATGAAACATCAACTGTACAGAGTCATAGTAAAAACCCCCAAACCACTAAATGTGTAACAAGTAAAATACCAAGAGAAAGATTAGCAAAGTTTCAATAAGCAGACAGTTCCCAAATACATTTTTTTATATATATATATATACGCACACACACAAAAAGATAAGTCTGTTGAGTCATGCATCAATTTCACTCACTGGCCATATAGTTATGCTTAATCTTGCTCTTATATTTTTTGGCACTTTGAATTCTTTCCTAGACAGTGGCATGACTTCAACACCTGTAGATAAAGCACGCAACATGCTACTTTCTTGTAAAGGACATCCTGGACTCCTCTTTCTTTGGTCCTTTTACATCACCTACGCCATAGCAACAAAAGAGGCTCTCTCCATAGCATATAATACCGAGCTAGGAGCTGTTTTCTGCATTTTACATACCACAGTGAAAAGCAGCTCCATGCCTAACCACTTTTTTTTTTCTTTTTCTGCAGTTTCATGTGAGTTTAGGATTAATTGGCATGTTGTCCTTCAATAATAAAAGATCGTCACTATTCAGAGCCTGGTTTTAATGTACAGAATCATAGGCAATATTTACAAGTCTTATTACACAAATGCAGAACATAAGTTAAGCAAATCCACAGTATGATAAACAAATTCCAAGGTGGAAAAAAAAAGAAAACAACAAAGGAGTTAAGTTTATGAATTTGAACTACTAAATCTTTGTTTCAGTTTAGAAACATGTTGCTGCTGAAGGCCAAAATTTATAACCACACTTTAGAACTCTCCCCTACTACAACCAAAACGAAAATTCAGTCTCAAATACCTGCTTAAATCTCAATGAAGTAGAACCTCATCTTACAAACACTTTCTATTACAAGGCATAATTTCTTACTTGCTGACAAAGCGCAATGATTGTTGGAGGAGATTTCATTTTAAATACTCTTTTTAAGAAGTCTCAGGGCTTTTTCTCCTAGGTGAATCACTACAAAACTAAATTGCAGCTTTGCTAGAAAAACCCTTCTCCAGCAACTCAGCATTACTTAAAGAAAATCTACACTATACTCTGTACTGCAACATAGTTCTAAAATACACACACAAAACCAAAGCCTATTCACAATAAAACAAAAACACAGTCTACTTACTTAAAAAACCTATCTACTTACCTATCTTCATTTTGCTGTTGTTCTTTTGCAGCAAGCTACTATTGTGTGCAGAAAGAGTAATTTCCCAATTTCCATCTTCAACTGGAGACTTCAACCAGGTGCAAGAAATGAGTGATGCTTCATGCACAACATGTGTGCGCTGTAAATTAGCAACAGGACTCGCAGGCCATTGGAATCTGCTGCAACACAGTAACAAAAGGAATCACGTGTAAAATTAATATAATAATTTCTGTCCTCTTATTATAGTTAATTAATATAAACTCTCCACAGAAGAACAAAATTTTATTATCACTGTCAAGATTAAATTGTTTTCAAAGTACTGTTCACAATACCTAGAGCTACCATTCAAATCCTAATCATTTGTAAGAGAAGATATTTCTTATTAAGTTGTCTAAATACACATATACACACATACAGTGTTCTAAAAACTTACAGAAGCATCCTTTTCACAAGGAAGTACTACACACACGCAAAAAACTAAAACAAAAAAATACGTTTGGAAAAAGGAATTTATAGTTTCTGATTTGTATTTAATAAAGAGTTTGAAGCAACTCTATTACCAACATTTTTTTTATCTGATTCTACAAATAAAGGTTCTTTTGTATTAGGATATTTTGCTAGATTTTAACATTTCAAAGCAGACCAATTTGCAAATTAAGTTCTTGAAACAGATACTTTTCATGTCTAGGAATAGAACAAAACAAGGAACTGAAGTACCCAACTGCAAAAGATCTGTCAACAATTCTTTTATAAAACTCCATTCTCAAGAGGTTACAATTATAACAGCGTGACATTTTTTCAGGAAAATAATTTTGCCCTAGATGGTTTATAGTTTTGGGGTTGTTTGGAATTTTTTTTCTCTCTTTAAATGAATAATGACAGATCCCATACCTGTAAGAGGATAATTACACATTACCTCACCACCTGCACTTCTCTCAACAACCTGAGAAGAGAGGACCTTCTTTCACTTATTTCAGCTTCTCTAATATTTGAACTGAAAACTTCACATGAATTCACTATCGTAAAATCTAATAATAAAATTTAGAGGTAGACTCTGATACCATTCTTTGTTTTGAAGACTTATCTGTAGTTTAGTTCATTTAAAAAAAAAAAAAAAAAAAAAAGTCTGGCTTTAGGGTAACTCTTCTAGGTTAACTAAATGAACCTTTTCTTTCCATGCATGCATATACTCCCTCAACACATAAATGGCAATAATGTAAAACATCCAGTGTTTGGAGAAGGAAACAAATGCTGCTTCACCCTCTATTTCATGGCTCGAATCTCTCGAGACAAAGGCAAGTCATTTGCACATTACCATTCTAAATCACCAGGGAGAGCATGGCAAGGCTTTCCTGTTTCATATTTCGAAAACTACTTTTATAGAATTCTGCAAAGGGCAGAAATAATAATAATTGATTTTAAGTTCCTTGCTGTTTTTGGAAACATGAAATGACGTATTAATGGGGACACGCAACATTTTCCATGTTTCTGAAAGTTCCTATTTTACAATTTTACTTTATCCTGCTGTGCTTCAGTTTTGTCACAATTCTGTAGAGAAAACAGAGTTTTGAAAAAGTGGCACACAGCAAATGATAGAAATGCTCAGGTCTGGTTTTCTTCACATTAGAAAGAAAAAAAGGATTCTGAATATTAATTGTTCGCATTGCTGAACTGTTGTACGGCATCACAAACACTGCTCTTCGCACAATTTGGGGCTAGAACACACGACGGGTTTAGAGAACTACCATTTCTAGTAACTGCCTCAACTCAGACCTTCTCTGTACACTGCAGACAGCTTCATCCTTCACATACAAAATTCTCAAGGTCTTTATAATATGCAACAGCCATGAAGCCATTTTTCATTGCTATTTTCTCCCGAATCATAAGTACACTTGGCAAGAACTGAAGCATACATGGCTGCTGACGCTTCATACACTGGCAGAGAAGGTGAAGGTTGAATCACTCTAACACTTCGGAATTGACTTGGAATAGCTCTTACAGGTTTGGAAAAAGCTACTTGCTCTCCCAGCTACAGAAATGTTACACTACACCGGTATAGACTGAAAGAGCTACAGACACACAATTTACGAAGAAAGCTATTGTGCTTCATCATACACTCCATTCCCTGAGCCTTGGCAACAAAGAAGAGGTTGAACCTCCTTCGTAGGAGGACGACAATTGCATTGTGCACCTGGCACGCACACAAGGCCTTTCTGTCCTTCATTGATTGCTCTGGGCATCAGAAATGAATGAAGCAGGGGAAAAGGATTGTTCTAAAACTCTATTTCTCAGCAGACAAGTACCAAGCCAGTGCACACTTTCCTGGTTTCAGATAGACCTTCAGGTATCTTTTGAATTCTAGAAGCAGTTTATTTATATTCAAAACTCCTAAATTAAATACCGCCTCCCTTTCAACTGCCTCAGAGTAACTACATCTCTCTTTCAGCAAAGAAGCAGCGAGTTCATTGTCTTGCCAAGGGCCATAAACTCCCTTTAGCTCAGGGGCTTTACAAAGCTCCTGTTTTAAGCATTATCTGGAATGACTTCTTCTGCCCCCTCCTCAGAGCTGCCGCGGCCTGGTCTGCAACCTCCTGCTGCGTCCACACTCCCCCCACTCAGTTCCCTGCTCATACCTTTCATCTTTACCAGGGGCATCTCCTAAACCCAAACACCCAGGGCTCAGCCTGGGCTCAGAGCTTGACCTCACCCGCTCCCTGGGGCTCCCAGTTTCAGGCCAGAAAGAAATCATCAGTTGAGAAGGCTTCTGATTACCTGTGGCATCAGCTACAGCTCAAGATTAAGCAGCTAAGGAAGAAAAAGCTCTGGGGATTCACGAGCAGTTCAGAATACAAAAGAAAGAGCTTCAGCCATAGAGGAAAAGCATCTCAGTAAGCAAACAGTGAATTTATAAATGTATTTTCTCAGATGACAGGAAAAAATGGTATTTAGCTCATGGTAGATACTAAAGGGAACTGATTGGTATTTTAAACAATGGTTTTCAGGTTTATTTTCATCAGGTAACAAATTTTTTCTTTGACTTTCTTAATTTAGTTGTATATCAGTAATTTTGCCCCTGAATGTACTTTAGAAAAAGAGTACTTTTCAGCTGGTTCTTTTTTCTTTTTGCTTGGTTGGTTGGTTTTGTGGTTTTCTCTTCTTTTATATACTTGGACATCAAACCCTTGGGAGGATTTTTTTTCCCCCCAAATCACATTCAGAGTGCTCCACGTCAGCTTTACTAACTTATGTCTAGCAACACTTATCTGACCCAAGCACAAAAGAAGACTATCTCCAGAGCATCTAGTTCACCACAAGATTTGCTCATGAGTCAGGTCCTCATCTGCCTTTATTCTGTAATTTAAAAAGGGGGAGGAACAAGCCTGCATTCCAGAGCTCCCAAACAAAACTCAATATTTTAAATGATTCAATTACTTTAGCTTTTTTGCAGCTAGTGATTTTTTTTCTGCTATAGAAAATTGAGATATACTAAAGATATTAATTCACTTTTCTTAATGATATATGGACAGTTTCATTTAAATATTGTGCTTTGCTCTCCAGGGTTTAGGTCGGCTAAGTTGCAAAGTTTTTAACCTGTTCAGTTAACAAATGATAAAATGTAAAAGAAAAATTTAAAGATACTTTATCTGCATATGACTCCTTTTGTTCATATGCCTGATTAGTTATTGTCTGAAGAAAATCCATGCCTCATACTTCACTCAAAAAAAAGCACTGTTGAGGTTGTGAGGAGAAATATGTGCTATTACTATGGTGAGAACATGTAAACTCTTCATACATCGTCTTTGTAAGTACCTGTCATCATATCCTATTAACGCCTACATGAAAGGGTTGCCACAAATCTACTTTATAACTAGAATCATAGTCATTTTTTGTTGGAGATGGTGATACTCAACTGTGACACAGACTGACTCACTACCCAGAATTCTCTTCAATGATTCTCATTTTCTTTAAACATTACCTACCTCGGTTGTGAAAACCATATCAAAACATGCTCTTCAACAATTCTGTTAAAGCACACAGCTGCTTTACCACCATCATAGCCATACCACTAGGGCTATGATGGTGGTAAAGAATACTTTCCAGAAAAAAATGTTATATAATGACTTACATTGAGTTGTCAATAATGTGCAAGTCAAAATGAGGTCAATTGTCCTATCACAATCAAAGTTACAATCCCTTAAAATCTATGTTTATCAATTAATTAAGCCTTGTTTTAAAGGCATTTAGCCTTCCTTCTGATTTTGAGTTGTTTTTTACCTCTATAAATAAAAATCCAATTAAGACATCATTTTTTTAGGATATGAATTTGAACAATATGTTACAAACTGGTCCGGATACAACATTCCCTTCTAGAAGGTAGGACAAATCTGGCTGACAAGAATGCTTCTTTGCAATCTAGCACAACAAACAGGCGAATTTTGATTTATACTCTTTCAGCATGTGCTTTTTGAAGTGCTCATGGCATGCAGCATAGCAAAACCAGATTTGTTGAGACGGCCAAAGATCTGAGTAGCAATAAAACCTTTACCTGATTTCTTAATTATGTATCAGTCATCCAGTGGCTATTAATTTTGTTTAGAAGTTTTTTCGATGTCCATAAGCTCTAGAGAACCTTACAAAAAAAAAAAAACCACAACAAAAAAAACCCACCAAACCTGTTGTCACTATGCTTTCTTCTCTATCTAGATTTTAGATTATGGCTGCATTGTTAAAGAACTTCTCATTGTCTGTCAAATATTTTCTCTATAACCACTAAAACATGGGAAGAAAATGAAAATAAATACTTCTTACCCCCCAGAAAATATTACCTAATTAATTTCACTGTGTGCCATAGAAGTCTCTGTATCCTGCATGTCTTGTATGGCATAATAAAACCACAGAGTTGATTTATTTCCTAGTATTTAGCCACAAAAAGAAAAGAGGCTGAGTGCCTGGGCAGCTCTGTCTGTAAGTTATGGCATAATTTCTGCCCCTCTTTGACCTAGACTGTTGAGTCCTCTATGCTGGCTCAGCAGCTTTGACCAGTCTATTGAAGAAATGAAAATGAAAGCACCTGTGTCAGCCTGACTTCCCACCCAACTCTCACCTGCATGACAGGCACTCTTTAGCCCTAAATAATCTTCTAGGTATCTGGCATATGAATGTGAAGTGTTGGCCTGGTAGCCATTGAGAGTCACCACTGTCTGAGAGACTCAGAGCTCCAGTTACTTTTATCCATACATCTGTGACTACATTTATCATGTGATGGACAGAGTGGAACTTATACCGGTGGGAAAGGGGTGAGGAGATGTGTTTACTAGCAGGGCTCTTTGAATCTCCTGAGGTGACATGGCTCGATACCAGAGGTGACGTGACTGTCTCCCTGCTGGGGCACAATGCTGAGCATGATATTAGAGACTGAAACAACTGTGACAACCTTACTTTGAATGGGTACATCATGGAAAGTGACCTGTTCCTTGGAGTCCTTCCTTTTCCTTCTGATAATCAAAGACATTCTCTGGCACATCACTCAATGATTGGTTGCTTGTTGTTCACAACTTATATTTTGGCATTCTTAATTATAATAACATACATTTTTATTTTGAGATCTAATTGTTTTTCATCATTACTGTAGGCAAATATACCGGTTTATGCAGTAAATATATCTTATGCAATTACAGACATCAGAAGCTGCTAAAAACTTCCTATTAATAGTAATTGATATTATCATAATTTTACCATCTTACATAAAATTATTCTGCATCAGAAAACATGGAAAAGAATTAAATTAAGACAGGATAAAGGAAGTGTATTGTGAGGGTCTTGAAACTATAATGTGTTAAACAGAAAAGGTATTGAGCTTTAACAAGTATATTGAGTGTTTCCCCTTCCCTATACTAAAAGCATGAACCTTATCCCAACCTTACAAAATGTATCCTGTGATAATCTCCATCATTTCAGTTGATCATTCTGCAGTAGCATATAACATGAACCACATTGGAGAATAATCCTTACAACAAAAGAGTGGAAAGAGGCTTTTAAGCATTATTGGACTAAAAATTGTTTCCATATGGAAAGTGTCTACAGACTTTGAAGATTTTTGAAGACAAATGCTGTCAGATAAACAGTACTTGAGAAAGGAATCCTGACATCTTCCGTGCTACCCCACAGAAAAGTTCTGAAAAGCTCATTCCTGAAAACCATTTCAACAGAGCACAAATGTGATACCGACGCCAGTTCAGCAAAGACGGCACAAAGAACAAAACCCTGGGTTACTGAAAGGGCTTTGTGAACCTTTATAACACTGCAGATTTAGCAGAATCGTCTTGAAAAGGTGACGAATACTGAGTCTGTCACCATGCAAACTCTACGACATATGGCCAATAGATTGTTGGTAAATATTTAATAAAATGAAACACTAGTCTCTGACGTAAAACTTCTACTGTTACAAAGAGGCAAAGGTACAACAACAAAGCACGTGCTCTTTTTTGACAATGGTGCCGTGTTTCAGGTTGCCCGGATCTATAGACTAAAATTAAAACTCAGTCTGTTACCACAGTGTAATACAACTCAGCAGAAGAGGCCTCTGTAGATTTTCTTTGTAGTTAAACCTGGATTCTATGGTTCAACAGCTTGACAGCAGCGTAAAAGTGTATTGTATTTGCTGAAACATGTGTCCATGAAGTCATTACTGCTCCTGCTTTAGAACCGTTACCATGAAAGCCAGTAGAATGTGGGTCTTGGGTTGGTTTGTTTTTCCCTTGGTAAAATCTTACACTTTGTGTCGGGTATAAGGTGCACACGTATCACAGGATTGGTTCTTCTAAATTAACAGAAAATTATGAAATACATCTCAATTTGCTAGTCACAACTGCTTATGTGATAGAAGATTGGATGTTATAGCGAACCAATAAACTCTTTCCTTCGGAGCTGTGATTTAAAATCAGAATTATTAGTAAAAATACTTTGGCAGTTTCAATTCCAGTGGAACTCCAGGGAATAATATATTTGGCAGCTCCATTCACCACTGGTCTGAAATGCCAGAATGCAAACTGCTCACATTCAGCTATATCATGCCAGACTTATGTGCAATATTGTCAATTCGAATCCTAAAATCATGGTTTTAAAAATCTTTACTTTTAAGAATAACAAGCGCTGAGGTTTGGGTTGTTTTTTTCTCAAGTCTTCTTATTTTTGCATGTTTAGGTTCACACTTATTTCAACATATTCTAATTATGGACCAAAAGACTATAAATGTAATTAATGTCTTCAATGTAAACTAAACCACAAATATAATTTCCTGATTTCTGCAGCTGAGTTTTTAAGATATCAACTTGCCTGACAAAAAGTTAAAAAGTGGTGCAAGATAAAAAGACCCACAATACGAGATCCATTATGAAGACTGACAATTGGCAACATTGTACATGGAAAAGACAAACAGTGCTTGCCAAATTTCTGTGATGGAATTAATCAGCCATCAGAAATGTTCGTCTCAGCCCATTTGCTGCAACTACTTTACTTCCTCTAGAAGCAGTAACTTGCTGCTGTACAGCCCTACCACAGGCACTACAGCACTTGAAGGGATAAATACGTGAATGAATATGATGGATTAAAAGCTGTTATCCAATAACTTTTTTTTTTTTCAAGTTAATCAAAGAACCTCACATTTAACTATCGACATTGCCAATTAAACAACTCTGAAATGTTAGAATTCTCCTTGTCTAGCAAAGAAGAGGCAGATTTTTTTTTCCTTACATTAAAAAGAGGAAGTCTTTTTAAAAGTAAATTCACCTGCAGGGCAACAACATTTCTTCAGGACAGTGAAATCCCCAAACTGCAATTATGCCTCTTTGTATAATATTATAATCCTTAAACACTCCACGCAGTTCTATCTTGCTGTAAGTTATTTTCTGGTCAACTTACTTATTTCAATATCTCATTATTCATAGTCAAAATTTCAGCCAAACTAAGAACAAACACATATGTAACACTGAAAAAAAAAACCCTGGCACCATTCAAATTGGTAATAACAGTTTGAACATTTGTTATTTAAGTTTGTTTAATTCCATAAATTTAATTCCTTTAATTTGTTTAGTTCCAAGGCAACTCGTCCTATGCATCATCAAGAGATCTTCCATTATCCAATCATGTAACAAGAAAACATGAAAAAGTCATATTAGAATAGCATCTGTTCATGTATTTAAAGTTCTGCAGTTACTAAAGCTGATACTGAATATAGAGTCCACTAGATGGCATAAAGCAATAAATATCATGATAAAAACATAACAAACGCACTATATTTAAAGAAGCCCTTCACATCACTCGCCAGATTAAATTCCAAGTAAACTTTGGCTTTCCTAACTCTATTCCTGCATGCTCAGGGGAACATGGAAAAGCAAACTAATTCTTAATATAGTTAGATTAAATACTGGGTAGCATGTTGGGGTATAAAACGTTATTTATTTCATATTTTCTTATAAACTTGTAACCTCATTTTTTCTGTATCTTATGAGCAAATGCTTTTATGTGCACTTAATCTTAGCCAGGCTCAGTCTAACGTGATTTAAGATAACTACACAACATCATCCTTCACCTCAGGTCATGACAAGTCTAAAAAGCAAGATCCTGGGGCACTTTACCAGTAGCCCTAGCTCCCCAGCCCACCCTCCACTGTTTCCAAAAAGTAAGTTTATATCTGAGCAGCTCAGGTTAAGGAGAGAACAGTCACTGCAGGAGTCAGGAAAAGTAAAAAGTTTTAATACCGTTTACACAGAATGCAGGAAGGTGTTGGGACACTGCAGGAGTCAGATACTAGGTGTATATTCCACACTTGTGAGGTATATACTGAAATGCCTGGTTTCTGTATTCCCACACTGCCTTGGATCAGCACTTCCATGCTCATATACTATTCTTTTATATTCTACTGATGCTGTCTTTAACAGCGGTAAAGCTGAGACAGACCCTGCTCCAGAAACAGGGACCAGGATGCTCTTGAAAATGTTTGCTAACCAAACTGATGTTAAGTGAAAACTTTGTAACGTTAGATGATGCTTTTTCAGAGTGAGCAGCTTCACTTCTTTTAAATGGTTTCTGGAGCTGAATAGGACAATTGGAAAGCCATGGACATCCAAAGACATTTATTTCCAGGAAGTTGGGACAGCTTTTTCACCAAAACTTAATTATCGTTCTCCTTCTACATATATATCTACTCTCTCTCTATATATATATATATACACACATAAGCACAGACACTCTCCATATGCTCCCTCTCTATATTAATCAAGTATGTATATGTATTCAAACATATATGCATATATTCAAATACGTTTACACAGATATGTTTACATATATAGGTATTTTCATATCCTGGTGCACAATGAGAATCAGAGATCGGGAAATATATTTAAAAATCCAAGAAAATATCCTTTGCAGACAGTAGTAAAAAGCCTATGGCATAAAGGAATAATTCCATCATATCCATTTCTCCTCAGTGCAGTGTTCCCTGGTAGTTAGAATTTCTTCTCTTCAGTTTTTCAGCTAGGCTGGTCCACAAATCAGAGCTTATCTCTAAGTGCTAATCAACAGACCCCAGCACTAGACATTAATTACTGGTTGCAGCCAAATTGTTATGTGATTTCAGACAGAAAGTAGAATAATCTCACAAAATATCTTTGATGTCTTTGTTTCTTTTGCTGTCTTGCTCCTAGTCGTGTAGATGCACCAAGCTTTTGGATGTTGCCTTTGACTGGTGTTTAATTAGCTGTTCTACGTACTCTGCAAAGCCATCCCTGAAAGTATTCCCCGTCTGCTTCCTTGTATGCTGCGTGTATACGTTCCCTTCCTTGGATGTACACATTCCCCGTACGCTTTCCCTGCATGCATCCTCCTTACTGATTTTACATTGAAGTGTTCTTTTACATGCTACTTCCATTTTTTTCAGCAAAAAGTCACTGAAGATGTGGCAACAGCACGACTTTTCTTGTGAAGAATGAGTCAGATTTGGTACCTTTGTGTTAGTCGTCGAGGCTTAGTTTTTATAATCGTCCCCAAATCACCATCACAGATTGTTTTTCTTAATACTTTCTTGATCTCCACTTACACAACTTCAAAATTAATTTAAATTCCTCAGAAGTGTCAATCTATCTGACTAATTAAATTAAAGCCTATTTGAAATTGAATATTTTGAGACCATAAACTCAGGTTCTATACTGAATATAAAGAGGCTACTGAAGAGGGGCTGGTGGATAATGTGAGGCTCAAGGACAGGCTTGGCTGCAGTGACCCCAAAATGTTGGAATTCAAGATCCTCGGGGCATCAAGGGGAGTGTGCGGCAAGCTCACCACCTCGGACTTCAGGAGAGCAGACTTGGACTTCTTCAGGGATCTGTTTGGCAGAGTACCAAGAGGTGAAGCCCTGAAGGGGAGAGGCACCCAGGAAAGCTGGTCAGATTCAAGGACCACCTCCTCCAAGCCCAGGGACGATATAACCCACAAAAGAGGAAGGTAGACAAGAAGGCCAGGAAGTGTGCATGGATGAACAAGAACTCCTTGACACACTTAAAGGAAGAAAGAGAATCTACAGAGGTGGAAGCAAGGACAGGTAGACTGGGAGGACAACAAAGAAGTTGCCCAAGCAGCCAGGGTTCAGGTTAGGAAAGCTTAAGCACAGACAGAATTAAATCTGGCCACGGACATCAAGGGCAACAGGAAAAACTTCCATAAGATAAAAGGAATAAAAAGGAGATAAAAGGAAGGCTAGAGAAGACGTGGGCCTTCTCCAGAGGGAAGAAGACCTGGTCACAAGGGATATGGAGAAGGCTGAGGTACTCAATGATTTCTTTGCTTCAGTCTTCACTGGCATGGGCTCCATCCACACGGCCCAAGTTGCTGCAGCCAAAGGGAGGGAATGGGAGAAGGAAGATCTACCCACTGTAAGAGAAGACCAGGTTCAAGACCATCTAATGAACCTGAAGGTGCACAAGTCAATGGAATAGGATGAGATCCATCTGTGGGTCCAGAGGAAACTGGCAGATGAAGTTGCAAAGCCACTTTCCATCATATTTGAAAAGTCATGGAGGTTTGGTGAAGTTCCCATTGATCGGAAAAAGGGGAAACGTAATCCCAAAGGGAGATAAAGAAGACCTGGGAAACTACAGGCCAGTCAGTCTCATTTCAGTGCCTGGCAGGATAATGGATCAGATCCTCTTGAAGACATGGAAAATGGGGAGGTGGTTGGGAGCAATCAGCATGGCTTCACCAAGGGCAAATCCTGCCTAACCAGCTTGGTGGCTTTTTATGATGGGGTCATGGCATTGGTAGATAAGGGAAGAGCAGCTGAGATCATCTTCCTGGATCTGTGCAAAGTCTTTGACACTGTTCCGCACAACATCCTGGTGTCTAAACTGGAAGGACACGGATTTGATGGATGGACCACTCAGTGGGTACAGAATTGGCTAGAAAGTCACTTTCAAAGAGTTGTGCTCAATGGCTCAATGT
>VWZK01015135.1:0-43185 GCA_013396935.1 Baryphthengus martii
GTGGAGGACTGTTATTACTGAGTTGCTTCACTTTATATAGAGAAGCCTGTGTATTCTTCTGCAGTCTGCTTGGAATGTTGAGTCATTGGAAAATGCCTGTCCATTCTGTAACTAACTTTAAGCTCAGTAATAAACTGAGCTCTGGAAAACACCAGGTAGCAAAAAATTAAAAACTCTTTACAGACTATAGTGTTTTACTCTAAGCTTCCATCTCCCCAGCTGTAGGAGACAACAGTCATAACTTCTAAAGCTTTTCAGAGTTCTTTGAATTTCCCCAAGAAGTAGACTAGAAATGCAACGTGTGAGATGAGTGCCAGGCTTTCGTACAACTGCAGCAGTTCTACTAAAGAAGATACTGGCTTTTGTGCTAAAATAATGTTGCTGTAGTATTGGAGAGATTCTCTACATTGTGTCAATATATATTGGTAGTAACATGTAACACAGACAAAATGTGTCAGGCTTTATAAATACTGATAGCAAGGTAAAGCCTACATTGTTTAGGTGACAAAAGTAAGGGAGGCTTTGTATTGATCTGAGCTGACTTTATCCATTGGTTGATAAAAGCAGCAGGTATTACGTGTCTCCAGTGTGTGCTGCTTCATTCTTCAGGATGTGGGTACTCAGAAAGGCAGCTAAATTAGCACTAGTTTGAGACAGTCTTTTTATGTTTGATCTCTTATGCTAAACAACAACCTACTTAAACCCTAATATTGACCTTTTCCATGACCTGGATTGTGCAACTTTTTGTATTCCCTGTGGATAACTAAAGTCAGTTTACTACACTGAAGAAAGCAAGCTAGTAATCCTTTAATCTGCCACGTCCATATCAAATGTATGCATTAAAAAAAAAAAAAAAAGTCTAAACCCTTGAAATCCTGCACACTGCCTTTATCTTTTAGGGAGGGGAGGAAGGTATATTTAAGCATATATTTCCAATAATAGTAAATTTAAAAAAAAATAATAATTCTGCCTTGGTTTACTTAAAATATAATAGAACTACCCTATGTTTTATGTCTGTGTTACACTACACAGTCACAATTTTTGAAATGCTGTTTTACTTCAGATGGTAAAACAGCTGGCTGTGGAAGATCTGTCAACTGCAAATAAGATCAAAAATATAGACACATAGCTTCATTTACTTAATTCACGGAGTGTTATTTTTTTTTTTAAAGGATGAAAACCGTTGCATTAAGTGGCGGGCAGGTGCATATTAATATTTATGTAAGCAAGCAGTAGATATTACAGGGATTTGCAGGCGAAATCAGTAATGCATCTTCCCCCACCCCAGCTGTTACACATTAAAAAGTCAAACTGCAGAGTTTGAGCACTAGAAGTCAGGCTGGAGAGTTCAAATACTATACATGTGCACAAGAGCAGGCCAGAAAAAGAGGCTCTGTCAAATATACATGCATTTCTCTCTGCATTTAGAACCTGCTTTGTGCTTTGGTAACACTGAATATCGAGTGGATGAAAGTGCTAGTTAGGTGGAGATTCGTGTCTGGAGAATAGGAACAGATCTGTCCAAAGCAACTTCTGTCACAATGCGCTCCAGAAAAATAGAACCGGTATCAGCAGAAGGTGAGTTACTCATAAAAATGTCACTCTGGTTTCTTTAGAGTATGTGAACATGAAAATGGGATACCTGGCATTCACTCTTATTTATCTTCAGTGCATATATAGGGTGGAAAAGTTAATTAAAAATCATCAGACTTAGATTTATCAGGTAGGAAACATGCTTGTGTCCCAGTTGTGTGTGACAAGGACAGCTCAGCTTAGCTTGCTTCTGATGGAGACTGCAAAATGGATATGTATAAAATGATCATTAATTTACACCTTAACTGATGGCAGACATTGGGAGAAATAGTTGGAATAAAAGAGAAAGTACTGTCTTTATAACACGGTGTTTCCCTGGAATAAAACTGGGTTTAGAGCATCAATCTGCAGTTGCCCTGAAATGGTGCTATTAGTAGATTAGCAAAGGAAGCTTTATTTATTTATGAGAGATGGTGTGTCTGAGATTTTAAGATGCCTCTCTTACTATGAACAGAAATTCTGGATGGCACCACCAGTAAGACCTCCAGGGATTTTCTCTGTTCAACACTGACCCAAAATACCCAAAATCTGGTGACTGTCGGTGTAAAACACTTTGTTTCTCAGTCCCAATGAAGAGTCATTTTTTTGTATCAGACTTTGGGAATACTTCGGCTGGGCAAAATCTTGCAGTGCTATTTAAAGACATTCCTTGATGCACTAGCTGCTAAATTATTTGTAAGGAGCAGTTATAGCTGCTGAACATCAAGGAAAACAGCTGCATTAATGAGAATTTCTCTGTTCAGCCCAACAAATTGATGACACTCTGGCAAGAGGTAGACAACGCTTCAGAAATTTTCATATTAATCAGGCTAAAAGCAAAATTGTCTTTTTTCATACGCATGTGATAGATGGTCAGATTTGCTACCAAAATAAGAAAGAATCACAGCAACTGGTAAAGCAGCATATATGATTGAAGAGACAGTTGATTAACTTATAATGTACATAAATGAAGACAGCTTTTGCCTGCTGTTACTGAAGGACAGCATAGTAGTTAGCAAAACAATGTATGTGATGAATATATGAAGACTCACTATTCAGGTGAAGAAGCACAATTGGGTCCTACAGGATTTTTCTGTTGTGTATAAAGCAGTGAACTAGTGTTGCATTTCTGATTTTGTACTTACAGGGTTTTTTAAAATCACTTCTGTTAAAGCCTAGTTATGAGATTTAGTAAAAAAAAAATCTTTTTCACTAAATCTTTTCCTGATTTCAAGTATTTATATAGAGTTTTGCACGCACATAAAAATATTAATATGGTTATATATGAAATGCCTCTGCACACAATATTTGAATAAGAAAAAAACAAGACCTGTAAAAGAATTGTGGTTCTTCAAAATGCACAGAGCTGACCAGGGAGGCAGAATAAGTGTTGCTTGCCTTTAATCCAGAGGCTGAAAAATTATGAGTGAAAGGAAAAGGCACAAATGCTTTTAAATATATAATTTCAACATACTGTGACAAAGAAGGGAAAGAATTGCTGTCGTTATAAGCAACAAGTAGAACATTCAAAAGGGGATAGGGAGAAACACTCTGGTTAAAAAGAATGCAAAATTATGGAAATACTCATAATCTCAGTGAGACAATGGGACATAAACTGAAAAAAGAAGTGAAGTCATTATAAATCTTCCAGTTTACCTTTAATAGTCTCTACACAAACAAAAAAAAGTCATTCTAGGTGTTTTCACCTGCACTCAGGCTGCCTGCTTCTGTTAGTGATGAGACAGTCAAAACAGCATGATTTTCAGGTTCAGAATTCCAGCCCAGTACAAGACACATCTTTATAGGCTACAGCTGGAATTATTCTGAGACAGACATCAGCTCCTTTAAAGGTAAATAGCTAAGTAAAACCTCCTGTACGTAGTCCAGAGTTAAGCAAAATGGTTAAATTGCTGTGGACATCAGATCTTTAGCATGTTGTTGAGGCTGTAGCTTGCTACTCTGCAGTTTAAGGGATTTTAAACACGTTTTAATTGTCCTGATGGCATAAAGAGTAAATGGTGATATGTATTTGTGTGTTGTACTATATGTGCACTGTTCCCAAATTTATTTGCACGTGACAAAAATCTAAATAAAGTTTTCTCCAAGACAGAAATAGAATTGGCTGCAAACACATTTCACAAATGCATGAGTGTTAAAATACAAGCCTTGTTGCTTCCCAATCAGCTGGAGCTGGTTATGTGCGCATCAGCCGCAACCTGGATTTTACACCAGGAGTCAACATGCAAGCGTTCCGAGCGATCATCTTTGATTTGGGCCAGCCTGTTCTGGAAGGTCCAGAGAAGTCTGAACTAGTTCTCTGCTTGCCTGTGAATGCAGTGCTTGGAGAGCTGAGCAAAACTACTGTCTTTATCAATGACCCTTCCGCTGACTGTAAGTATGAAGGGAGTAGGGGAGAGGTTTTTTTCAAAGGGACTTTTTCTTTTAGTGTTTTAAGTGCACTTAGAAGGTGCAAGAGCTCTTTTGGCAGTAGCATAAATTACTATGTGGATAAGTGCTGCGATATCTCATTTATGAAGATTAACAGCTGTGTGCTACATCTGAAGTTGGAACATAGGGCTATAGTGCAGATTTTTTGTTCTGGCTTGTCTTCCTTCTCATTATGTTCTTGAAGATACTGTTTTGGTCAAGTTAGGATAATACTGGAACTGTGCCATGAGCTAAAACTACTCTTGTTTATGCCTGGTGCATTAAGGCTATTGAAATGAATATTCATTTTGAAGGTAGAGAAGCCATAGGGATTAAACTTTCTTTTTTTCCCCCAGTAGTTATTTGAACACCAAAAATTGTGGGGAACTGTTTTTCAAATAATTAATGCAGATATTGATGCTCGTGCTATTGCATGAATCTGTAACGGTATTGTCTCTTCTAGGGGAGCATTAAGGGGAAAAAAAATGGTGTATGTAAAACTTTAAAAGTAACCAACACTCAATACACCACCATTTAGAGGTTCTCTAGTACGTGATAAATAAATGAAGGTGACCCTCAGCAGTCTCACATTTCTGCAAGTTCACTGCACTCCAAAGACTTAAAGAAGCTATGTTGTTTTAGAAAGTTCATTCTGAAACAGAACTCTGAAAAGCAATTCCAGTTTCACTGTGAAATACTTGTTGAAATCAATGAAAAGTATGATACGGACTTCAGTGGGGATGGAATTATGGTCATCACCCCTTTTTGCCCTTGTGGTATTATGCATCTACTTTCTCTCTGCATCAAAGGTAGAAGAGACTGGTTTATAGAAAACTATCCCACAACTCAGAAATGGCTCAAATGCTGTTTTAAAAAAGTCACGAAGTAAGAAAGCTGGTTACAGAAATAGTACTAAGTTAGCTGTAGATGAAGAAAGCATTTGAATTAACCTAGATTCAAAATATATGTTTAAAAAACGTGTAAATCTGAACCTTCTTCAGTTTTTAAAAGATTAACAAATAAAATGAGACACTGAAATGAGTTGTCCAGAGAAGCTGTGCATGCCTGTTTTCTGGAGGTGTTTAAGACCAGACTGGACAAGGCTCTGAGCAAACTGGTCTAGTGGGAGGCGTGTCTGCCCGTGGCAGGGGGGTTGGAACTAGAGGACCTTAAGGTCCCTTCCAACCCAGGCCATTCTATGATTATGTGATTCTATGAAAATGCTAATTTAAAGAAAATTACTACTTTTTTTTTTTTTGTTTTAATTGAAGAATGTGGTTAATATTTTCTTTCTAAGCATGAGGGTCCTTTTCATCTTGCATAACATGTTCTGTTGCCAGTACTCAAAGTTCAGATCAAAGACCAGTGTTGGTCCCACTCTAAACTTGTGCGGAGGAACATGGCAGCAACTGCTGTGATGCTGTGGGGCTCTGGTCAGTGCTCTGCATCACTTCTTGGGCTCATGGGAGCTCACCCGTAAGGCCTTCTCACCCCTTCTCGTGGTAAAAGGTTGTCAGGCGAGGAGGAAGGCACGAATGGACACAGATAAGCATAGATTCATCTCCCATTTCTTCCTTTCTCCTTTTGAAGAAGCAAAAGAGAGCACAGCAAGTGTTAGAGCTACCACAGTTCTGAGGAGCACCACCTACCTTTTTGAGACATATTTAAGATCTTATTTGACTCAAACATTAGCAACTTCTTACTTCAATACTATATACAGCAAATTACTACATGCAGAGAAACTGTGGCCCTGGGATCAATTGTATCAAGTTTATTATATGTTGATAAATTTGTAGGCCACTATTTTAAAAACAGAGGCTCTAAATTTAGCGTGCAGTCTTTATATTTAACTTGGTAAAAGCCTGAACTGGCTATCAAGTGAGATCAAATTGATGTGTAAGTTGAAACTACTGCATGGTCTCTAGAATTAATTGAGGAGATTTTATGGGTCTGTTCTTGTCTTTTATGCTTGTGGCAAAGTTTCGGAGGGGTAGATGAGTTAAAAGTGAAGTTCAACACAGGAAAATGAGGAGGAAAGCTGGTATTTTGTTTTTTTTTCATTGTTTCTTACTACTCAAATCTGCTTTATTTGGCAATAAATTAAATTAATTTTCCCCAAGTTGAATGTGTTTTGCCCATTAGAGTACTTGGTAAGCAATTTACCTGTCTTTAGCCAGACTCATGAGCTTTCTTATCCTGTTTTCTCTCCCTGCCATGCTGAAGATGGGAAGTGAGTGAGCAACTGCATGTATGTGTGACTGTTTGCCAAGGCTTTTTTTTTTTTTTTTAAAGAAATATTTTAATTTCCCTTTTCCTGATGCTTGGGAAATTAATTCTTAATTTTTAGGTAGTTGTTGGTGAGCAAATTTTAAGTGGGGAAACCCTTAAACACCACCAAGGAGTGAATCACCCTTACTAAAAGTCACCATTTTATCAAAGAATCCTGGATAAAACCAGCATGAGCTTGGTGGCAGAAATGAAATTGCAGGCACTACTGCTCCCTCTTATTTTCAGCAATATACATAATGTTTTCTCTCTTTAAACTCGGATGAGTAAAGCCATTGTGTACATTGAGGGAATGGAGAGTGTTGCATATGTCATGTTTCCAGCTGTGCCCCAGGTTGTCTCACTTCTGATGTATGACGATACTACTAAAAGCAAAGAGAATCCACACCCTCCAACTGGCTAACATGTTGTCTGTGTAACAGTAAGGCTTGTTTCTGCATGCTTTTGTCCAGCTTACTCACTCTATGCTCTGAGGCACGTAGGAAAGTTGAAAAAGTATTCAGTTCTGGGAAATGACAACTAAAAGCAGCAGACTGTTATTGTGTCAGAGGCACTTGCACAAATAAGTCTTTCTGTTGGCCTAACTCAGGAGGAGAACTTCCAAGAGTGTTACTAATGCCCCTGACCTGTGACAGCTGTTTCTTCAGTGAGTATTTCCTGCTGATCTATATAGGTCTTTGATACTGGCCTGCATTGTCAAACTAATAATCAGTTCCAGGGGATGACTTGGACGCATGGAATTAGGTCCAGAGCAATAGAAATTTCTTAATCCAAAGCTGAGCAGGCAGGAAGGTAAGGAGGAACTAAGTGTTGCCCAAACAAGGGCCATGACTGGGTGATAGAGAAGTGGTTTGCATCCTGGGCTTTGTGAGCAGAGCTGAGCCCTGAGCAGCTGAGCAGCAGATTTTACCAAGGTTGACTGAACAGCCTCTGGTATCAGCCATCTGTCCCATCTGCAGGAGGCTGCTCTCCCAGGCAGAGCTGGCAGAGGATCATGTGGTTGTGTGCCTGCTGCTTCTGTCTAAAGTCAGGTGCTGTGTAAAGTCAGCTGTTGATCAAGGATGATTTTGAGAAGAAAAAAATAAGCTGACTTTTGCGCTAGCAAAAAGCAGATGTATATCTTCATTCCTGCTGGGTTCTGTAGTTGGTGAGCAGCAACAGACTGCTGGGAAGGGTGCAGTTGTAGCTTGGCAGCCCTTCGCCAGGGATGCGTTAATTCAGGTCATTCATTTTGTGTTTCTAACAGTTTCTAACTTAGTAGGGTGGTTTCACACTCAGATTTTTCAGGCTGCCATGTCTGAATTTGGGAGAACTGACTTTGATACTGTCAAAAGTTCTGGTTTTGGAGTTAGCACTAGCTCAATGAGTTATTGACTGGAACAGTTACTTAGGAGTTAAAATCTTATGCTGCCCAAATTAAAGCAAGAGCCTGACTATACTGCATCTTGGGATTCACAGGGCTAAAATGTTGGGTGCTAGGGGGTGACTTTTGCTGTCTCTTTAGACTAAAATGTTCTCATTTTAGTCAGCTCATCAACTATATGCATTCATGCTGTGCTTCCTCAGCTGTTTTGTGCAGTTCAGTCCTTCTGCCACATGGAGTCCTTCACCTCCATCTCCTCAAGCCACAGTGCAAAACCCATGGGTAGGATGGAACTATGTGGGAAGAAGTGAAAAAGTTTTATGTTACCAGGGTATTAGTAACGATCCTGCTATAGCAGCATTGGCCTGTCATCAAGACAAGAGACTTGGCTTGTGGGTAGAGGCAGTATTTTTTGTTAAGATCACAAGTTGGGGAAGGAAAGGAAGCTTTTGGTCATGTAACCTGGTCTGAAATTCATCAAGGCTTTAGGCAGTTGTATTCATCCTCAGCAGCTGCAAAGTAGCTCCCTTGAGACTTTCCATCATTATGAAGTTAGGCAGTAGCCTGTGAAGTTTTCAAGGTTCCCTGAGGCTTCAAAGTGTTAGATTTGAAGGTGTAAAGTGGCTGTTATGTACCATAGCTCCTCTGTGGATTTACCGCTATGCTCCGTAAGTGCCAGTTCTATGTGTAATTTATCAGAAACTATCTTTGCCTCAGTTGTACACAGAAAGAGAAAGAACTTGAAACACCTTTCCAGTGTAAGTGGTGGACCCTGCAGAAACTGCCCCTATGTAATTTAGGTAGCTGTTGTCTGCAAGATTTTGGTTTCTCTCAGCCAGCCTGTTTTCTGTGGCAAGAGCTCAGGTGTGGTTGTGAAGCACCCTGCCCTTCACCTCAGTAAGTGGTGGCTGCCAAGATAAATGCTACTGTGAAGTTGCTATCTCCCCATTTCTAAGGAGAAAGAACAAATCCTTATCAGGAAGAGGTCAGGTTCCTCAGCTGCTGCTGAGCACTGAAGGGTTTTCATACTTCTGCCCTTGCATCTCTGGAAAAGGACTTCTTGGCCCTAGGAGTTAGATCGAGCAGCATGGATTTTGAGTTCTGTGAGGAACTCCCTAGTTAGTGTGTTGGCATTTCTACTTTTTACTTACCTAGCTCTATGGACAAACATCTCCACACTGCTTAACACAGATACGATGGTTTAGCAGACCTCACAACCTGCCCTTCCCCTTTGCTGAGGTCTTTGCCAACCTCTCATCCCAGAAACAGTAGGAGCAGAACATTTCTTAGCTAGTATCCGCTACGTGGGTCCAGATGATCCTGACCATCCCAATCTGATCTGACTAACACTCACAATGCCGCATATGGCTGGTAAACATCAAGTGGTGAGAGTAGTCGCTTAATTAACACACGCTGCTTTGGATTTCTCCTCTCCAATAGGTTTGTCTCCAGCAGTTGTTTACTGCATTGTGGCAGAACCACAAATAATCCATGTTTAATGAACACTACCAATTACAAGGTTAATGTATGAATGAAACATTGGGCATCCTTACCTCAGACTCCAGCCCTAAAAATACTTTCACAAGCACAATTTGCTCTTTTCCATTCAGGCTGCTAATGGGCCATGTGAGGTTTATGTTTTAGGAATGCTGCCAGTTATCTCCAGGGTGCCTGCTGTCAAGTAGGGGAGATTTTATAAATAGAAGCTTAGTTAATAAGTGCAAGAGCCTGACCACTGATGCCTCAAGTGTTGTGTGATCATAAGGTCTGGACAGAGAACGAGCAAGGCCAGCCTGGAGGGGGAAGGTGTCCTTGGCTCTCATTAGTCCTCAATGGCTCTGTCATCCTCCCCTGGCTCCTTGCAGATAAATTAACAATAGGAAAAGATGAGTTCTGGGAAGGCAGGGAGGTGTCTCACGGATAGCCTCTTTCCAGGGATCATAGCGATTCACCTCCCTCATCGTCCACTGAGTGGGACAAGGCAATAAGGAACAAACACACACATAATTTGCCTGAGTAAAACAGCCACCGTTCCAGATATTTGTTATAAATTACATCAACATGGATCACGGAGCAGGCACGGTGGTTCCACCGTGCAGGGTCTGCTAACACATTGCATTTGCTCGGAAAGTAACCCAAGGCACGGGCACCCTACAGCAATTGCACTTGCCTATAGAGGAAACTCCACGGACTGTAGCACTTCTGTGCTGATTCCACCTTGAATCAGCCTTGGCTCAGTGTCTTGATTCTTTCCTTTTCTGTAGGTGTGCAGCTGTTAGTGTCTCAATTGCTGCTCAGTAGACAAAGAAAATTAATTTACTAATTATGTGCTTGCCCACCCTTTCTGCTGCTTGTTACTTGCTTGGTAGAGAGCAACCATCTTAACTCAGATTGTAGTTATAAATGGCAGTGTTTCGAGGTGTCATAATCCTTAGAGTTCAGTCTATTTTGAAGGTGGATGTTACTTTTAGGACCGATTTATTAATTTATGTTTGATTCCTGAATGCCTATGGAATCTGGTGGTTATGATCTGGTATTTAAATTTAGACAATCCTCAATTTTTATGGAGTTTGTTTTGAAGACCTTTCAGTTTTTAATTCCAAGGCAAACCAAATTCTTAGGTGATCCTTATTTTGGAGAGGTACAAACCCTGTTATTTTAAACTGCCAAAGATTTGAGGACACTATCAAGTGAGGTGATTTGCAGGACCTGAAATAATAGTGATGTCAGTAACAGGCATAAAATGTTTCTGTGCAGCTTTTTTGCTTAGATTTAAAGAGTGTGGCTCATGAGAATGCAAGATTGGCAGTGAAAGTAATTTTTTTCCAGGTTGCTTGCAGTAAGCTAGTACCTCAGTGTTTTTCAGGTCTTAAACCTGGTGCAGTCATACATAACTCTGTGGGTTCCTCTCTGTCTCTCTTATGTCTTCCACTCCCCTGCTGCCATCGGTGGCTGGCAACATTTTGATTTAGAGTCTGAGCTGTGACTCACCTTTGTGTACGACATGGCTATCCTGCGGAAAGATGGGATAGCCAGCCCTCCTGAATCAGAGCTCCAAGGTGAGCTGTTTCAGGTGCTGTAATTTCCAAACTCCATCCTATTCAACCTTCTGATGTGGTCAGTAACTCGACACTTTTGCAGCCTTGAGAATATCAGAAGCAGTAGCAGCACGGTTGACTCTCTCAGTTAAAATACCCACCCAAAGGAAAGTAGGTTTATAACGGCACATGTTACTAAACTAGATGTTTTGAAACTTCCCTCAATTACATGCTGCTTTTAATCTATAACAAATGAGATAAAGTAGTGCACAGATCAACTCCAAAGCAGACATTCTTATGGAGAGCTAGACTCCAGTGCTGAATTGGTACGCAGTTACAGGATAGTGGAAGCACTTAGTAGCCCTGTGCGGGCAAAACGCCTGCAAAACAGACCTTACTGGAGTGAGCAGCCTAGGTGTCTGTGTGGCAAAAAGTCCCAAACCCCTTCTTTCTCCTGCCTGCCCTCTGTTATATCAGTGGATATACTTCAGGTGAGTCTGCTCTTATGTCACCAAAGGGATAAAAAAAAATAAATCTACCTTAATGACTCGAATCATTAACAAGTGTAAATGAGTGTTTCTTCTGAAATTGGTGGGTTTGGACATCTGTCTCAAAACAACCAATGTGACAGGGTTTCATATCTGTGAAGAGCACCAAGGTTTAGGTAAAGAGAGACAGAAAATATATCAGGAGGCTTCCTATAAAAATGCACTCGGGAAATGTTGGTGGCAAAATCATTTGCGTTTCCTTCCTAGGCTCCCTCTATCCCACAAGTATGAGAATCGATGATGGGTGACTAGTGGTGAACTTCCAAACAGAGAGTCGTTTCCGGGGCGAGCTGGTGATGTCCCACCCAGGTACGTACCCAGCCTGTCCACCCCTGCTAGTTGGAGTAGCTGTGGTGCTGTCTACCTGACCAAGGAGAAAGGTGTCACAGTAAAGGCTCCATCTCAGTGTAGAAAGGGAATACGGCATTTCCTTTTCTGGAGTGTAGATTAATTTCTTTTTATTCTCTTACTACTTTGTTTTTGTGTGCTGGTTTTATACCATGCCCGGTGTCAGTACTAATCATGTCAAATTACAATTTGCCTTTTATTCTTCCAGGAACATCTCTGGCGTCGATGGTGGTGTCTGCTGACCACCTAGGCCTCACTTTTACTCTCAGTCTGTTACAGAGTGAGCTGACTTTCCACCAGCCTTTGCTGTGAGTTTGCATTCAGACTTGAATTTAAGGAAGCAAAGGGATTGTCAGTTTTTAACATACATCAACTCATTTGGAGGAAGTCACCTCTTTTCATTACATAATGAACAAGCAGAAGTCCATGGTGTCCCTGGATCTTAGAGGCCAGAGGCCTCAGTCCATGCTCCCATTAGCGCTGGGTGGCACCATTCACTGACCAGGACAGTATTGAAACTGTGGCCTCTCTTGAAGACTTTGCCTTAATGTCATCTCCCTTGGCATTGCCAGAAAACTGTGATCCGGGAGTTGCTGCTGCTGCTGTTCTGAGAAGGTGGGTTTTTCCCTGTATGTGGCAAAGCTGCTTAGCTCCTGCGGAGCTTAGGAGTCAGCAGAAGCTACTGCGGCCCCAAAGCCTGTGCCTCTAATAGTGCAGAAGAGGCTTGCTTGAAGGTGCCTTGCTTCCATGAGAGGAACACAACCTCTTGCTGAGCTGACAGGAAAGGAGCCTTTTGTATTCAGTAAAAATCCAGCCAAAATCGTCTTTTCTTCAGAGAAATTTAGGATGTTTAATTCGAACATTGACACGCTTGATTCCCCCCACCACTGAGGCAAGGTCCGTCCCTCAAAGGCCTGTTAGTAGGTATTCGGTCTTAGTCCTCGTTTTACAGAGAAGTAGAGGAGAGGCAGCATGCGTCTGTCAGCGCCTTGCCTGTGCTGCTGAAGTGCTGGTGCACACGCTACCAGCATGAGGTAAAGCACCTTGTTGGTAAACAACCGTGTCCAGCTTTTTGTGAAAGTGTTTAGGATGCTGCTGGGAATTCAGGTTGGCCTTGAGGGGGCAGTGTGAGCCGAAAAACTAGTTGTTCAGAGACTGTGGAGAAACACTCATTGCTCTAATCTCTTGCCAGATACGAGATTACTCAGGTACTTACGCTGTGAAATTCATCTCTTGCACTGCTGTGCCCGCTCAGCAATATGTCCTTCCTGCCATCTGCAACCCGCGGGACCCGACTGCGTTTGATATGGACATCAGGTTCCAACAGGTACACCGTTTTACTTAGGACTTATGTATTTTTCTGTGAAGCCTCGTGCGCAAAACCAGCCAAAAAGCAAATTTAGGCTGAAAGGCAGGTGTTCTGTAACCACTGAAACAGATGTTCTGACGTATAGGCCATCCAGTACCAGCTGGCAAATCGTGGAGTATTTCAAAGGATTTCAGAAGGTGTTCTGCATTGCTTGTAGATTACTCTAGATCTTATCTTCTCAGGTGAGATAAAATCAAACTAAATTAATTTTTCCCAGTAATTGAAATCTTTGGTTTCCATTTATTTACCTCATAGTCTGGCCTATTGCTAAGTACTTTGCTGTTTATTTTCAGGAAGGTGGGAGCTAAAGGGGGAAGGAATTTTAGTTTTAGGTGAGAATGAATTAAAAAATAACTTGTCATCTTGAGGTTGATTTTTAACTCTGGCATTCAATGTAGTAGAACTGTCTCAAGAGACTCTTTTTCTCAAGCTGTGGGAAATGCTTCATTCAGAGTTGAGTGGCTTTGTGACAATTTTTCTGTATATTTTAAAGCAAAAAAAAAACAAACCAAAAAAACCCAAAAAAACAAAAGCAGTAACTTACTATTGTGGACTGTTAAAAAGACCAGATTTTCTGTTGCAGTTATCTTGAGAAATGATTTAGGCCAAGGTCTCTAAATCTGAGGCTTGACTTACAGAGAACATACCAAACTTTTAAAAACCTCATTGTGTAACACCACATCCTTCAGTCAATACATGAAAAATGACCAGATTTTCCACCAAAAAAAAAAAAGGACTAGATACCTCAAAGGCCTCCTTAATGTCAGTGAAGGCCATTCAGCCCTTTTGATCACTAGAGCTGCTCTTTAGCCACCTTCTTCATTATCCAGTTGCATGGCTTGTGTGGCAAGTGTGGAGACAACTGTATCACATGCGTGTTTCAGTCTTGTTTCCTCAAACAACTGGTGTTGAAATGTTATTACCTTGAAGATACTACTTCAGCAACAGCCTTCATGCTGCTGTTTTTTAATGCAGGACACGAATGCTACCCAGGAAAAGGAAAATGATTTGGTGAGGAAGGAAATAACCAGAGTTGTGGTGACATGTTATGGTCAACAAGATGAAATAGTGGCATGAAACAGTTTAGTTCTTTGCCTTGCTTCTGCACGGAGAGACGTTTATCTACTGTTCCCCTCTACATCTGGCCTACGTGGTGGATCCAGCAGAGCTCTGGGTGCCAAATTCACAGGGAAGGTGCAGACCAGGGGCCTGGTGCCAGCTTCCTCCACTCGGATATGCTGGGCTCTGTTGGGCTACTGCTACCATGACATGATTGCAGTGGGGAAGGCAGAAAAGTGGTGCCTGGGAACAACCTACCATTGCACCAGAGGAGTTAACCTACTTGTAGTGCAGCTCCTGTGTTGTCTCCAGGGCCATCAGTCAAGTTACTTTTCTGGGATACGTTGCAGGCGTCTTCTAGGTCACAAGTGGAAAATGAGCAGTGTAGCCGGAGGTGAGTAGGGACAGACAAGGTTTGCCATCCTGTGCTCGTTGGTTTGAATATGTGGATTGGTGTTTAGAGTAGGGGAAATTAGTTGGTGTTGAGCTATGTTCTGGTCCTGATCTGGATTTATTGGCCTGTCCTGGTTTTGGCTGGGATAGAGCTAACTTTTCTTCTTAGTAGCTAGTAAAGTGCTCTGTTTTGGGTTCACTATGGGAATGGCTGTGAGAAGAATGTCGATAATATACTGATGTTTTCAGTTGTTGCTAGGAAATCAAGGCTTTCTCAACGTTCTGTGTTTTGCTAGTGTGCACAAGGAGCTGGGAGGGAGCATAGCCGGAGCAACAGACCCAAACTGGCCAGTGGAATACTCCATATCATACATCATGCTCATTGTATAACTGAGTGTGCACTGCGAAGCTGAGGCTCTTATGGAACTGTGGTTTGGGGCTTTCCCTGCTCCCGAATCCCCAGCTGATAACGGGCTGGGGATTGGTCAGTGGGCGGTGAGCAATTGCATTGTGCATCTCTTGTATATTCTACTATAACTATTATTGTTATCATTATTATTATTATTTTTATTTTTATTCCTATTATTATTTTTATCTCAACCTACTAGCCTCCTTACCCTTTCCTCTCTAATTCTCTCCGCTGTCTCACCACCCAGGCGAGGGTGAGTGAGCAGCTCTGTGGTGTTTGGCTGCTGGCCAGGTTCAAACCACAATATGGCCTCGTGCCCACAGCCCTCTTCTCCCAGTAACTTGGCAAGTGTCACTGAAAAGACACGTTGCTGTCCTGCCTCTGAGGAAATAGGTGTCTTTTGGTGTTTTACTCAGCAATGTTGAAAGAAATCACTACAACTGGGTATTTTACTGGGTGATGATGAGAAGCACAGCAAGAGGACTCTGTGTATGTCTGGAGGTGTGTAGGAGGGTTTCTTACAAATGCTGTGTGCTGCTGAAAGGTTTGATCAGCAGGTTACTGGTAGGGCAAATCGTGTACAATGATTGTAGTAAAGCTACAACCAAAGCATTTTTTTTTTAGCTTATTTAATTTCACTTTTCCTCATAGGTCAGTGATTCGTTGGCAACAGAGTTCAGTCTAAATACTCAAATGTTTCTGCTGTCCAAGAAGGAGCTCTGGATATCTGATAGATCAATGGGATTTGGAGAAGGAGCTGATGTAGACTTTACTAAAGATAAGAAGTACATTCAGCTTATTATGAAAGCTAAAACAGAACTGCTTTTAACAAGGGTTGAAGTTATATTATTTTACTAACCCCTTTACTATTATTTTATAACCCCTGTATGATCTATGTATTTCCACTGCGGAAAAGTAAAATACAGGAGCACTAAAATATAATGTAATTTAGTGTAATTGAAACAGGCTTTGGTTCTGTTCATGGGCTCTGAGAGGAAAAGGTAGGTGCAGAATATAGGTCCGTATATCTGAGACTGCAGTTACAGCATAATCACATATTCCTCCAAATGTGGTGGTTCTGTTTTGAAGCTGCCCACATGAGAATTGTTTGCCCTATTTTGAGGTGGCTAAGTAATTCCAGTGCTTTGCTTATTCTAGTCAGAAATGTAGGAGTTGACTACTTGTACACCCGAGGCTCTATGACTTGGTCATGCAGCTGTTCCCAATTGCAGACTGGAGACACAGGAACTGCAGCTCGGTTCAGCCGAGCTGCTCAGGCTCATTCTTCATACTTCTGGCGTTCTGGCCCAGGGCAGGTGCTCTTCCACACTGTACTCACTCACTGACTGCAGCTGTTATCCAGGGAAACTCTTGGTAATGGCAGTATTGGACTAGAAATAATTTTGGTTTTAGCTGGTCCCTTATTTGAGTTATCAGTCTGAAACCGAAATGTCCTGTTAAAAACTTTATTTTGCTTGATATGATGCTATCAGGCTGGGTAGATTTTTATACGTGAATATGGGTTGCCCTCTAGTGAATAGAAGGGAAAAGTTTGCTTAAAAAAGAGCTGCACTGTAACAACCACATGTCAGTATGAATTGTAATGGAAAATAAGATTAAAATCCTTTATAAATTAGTAGTAACTGTTGTGGAACATACTGTTTTCACATGCCAAGGGAAATATACTTAATGCTGGATAATTCCTGTCCTGAGAATTTTAAAGAACAATGGTTTAGTAATAACTTGATTTAATAATTTTAAATTGACTGATAGGGTGTAAAGTGCGTTAATCTGCTTTACTAGGATCTGAAATCTATGGCCGAGTGGTGGTGGATCCAGTTCAGAATCTGGGTGACTCCTTCAGCTGCACCATCGAGAAGGCGTTCCTTTGCATCACAGCTGATGGGTATGTGCCCAAGTACAGCCCGGACAATCAGGAATAGGGGTACCTGGCTAACTCACCCTCCCTCCTGTACAGATTCAAGATCTTGGTGTGCAGACAGAGAGCGATGGTAGCATGCATTTTTAGATCTCTGATTTCCATGTGAATCTGGAAGTACCAAACTTACTTCCTTAAGGATAAAGCTCAACCTGAGACACGAGCAAGAGCCTTTGGAAACCTGGAGTTTCATGCTACATTAGCAGCTGATCACGCAGATGTTTTTCCTCTAGTAGAGCAGCCTGGTTCTAATGATTTTAGCCTGTCGTGTGCTTCCCCCCCTTGCAGGTAAGGTGTCCAATAAGTATATCACAGAAATTCTGTCGTGCTAAAAGATGACTGGAGACCAGAGCATGCAGGTGATCATGGGCACTGTGTTAGTCCGCGACAGAGATCAGCAACACGTTTACAATCTGTCCTAGCAGTGTAGAAACAGTAGGAGCATTGCTTTGTAACAGCGAGCGGCTCCTGGAGACCTGGGCACCTGTGCCTGGGAGCAGGAGTCACTGGGCCAGTTGACCACGGGGACCTGTTTATGTAGGCGAAAACAAAGAAATTGGGCTTGATGTTCTTTCAGCTGAGGGGAAAAAAAGGAAAAGGTAATTGGTTTGTATACAATATGAGAACTGTGCATCTTGCTAAAGTCAGATTAAATCAAATTCCTGAAGTCTTTTTTTTTGTTGTCTCTCCAAGTGGGGTTCTTTTTGCCTCAATGTTTTGTTAGGTAAATGCAGCAGCTTTTCTGCATTAGCACTAGAAAGAAATAGGCTCTCTTAGAACATGGTTTATCTGACCTACTTCAGCAGGCTCCATTAAGAAAAGATTAATGCTATCTCCAAGTGCCTGTTTCTACCGTTGGTTTTAATTAGACATATTTGGCAGCAAACTACAGACATCTGTCTGCATGAATCTGATGCTTGGAGTTTTCCAGTTTATAGCAAATGTCCATGGGAGGGGGGCATTGTTCTGGTTTGTTGGGTTTATGTACTTGGGTTGGTTTTTTTTAAGGTGGCAGCTGGCCAAGAATGGTACATTCACATTATTTAGATGGTCCAAGTGAAGGACAACGCACCCAGGCACAATGGCAAAAGAAGCCTTGACTACCACCTTCCTGCTGAAGGAAGGGTTAGCACCACAGCCTTCAAACGCAGCAGAAGAGCCAAGCCAAACACCCCAGTCTTCATGAAAGACATTGGAGCAGATATAAACAGGGGCACAAATATTCAGCATATTGCACTTGACCGTTCTGACAAAGCTGTCGCCAGCCAGAAGGACGAGGTCCCAGCTGGCGCACCACACCACAGGCCAGTTCTGGAAATCACAAGCGGAGACTCTGGAGACAGCATTGTACTCGTTACCGGAGGCTTGACAGGACGGCTGTGTCTGGTCTGCACTGTGGTCATACTTTTTTTTTTGTTGTTGAAGCAGAGGAAACAACCCACCGCTAGGGAAAGCAAAGGGCCCATCAGCCACTCCAGCAGCAGTGACACTGAACACAGGACATGGCAGTAGTGACAGCTCAGAAGTGCAGCCAATGTCTTGGGTGCTTGGCTTTTAGTATGTAATTTCACCAAAAAAGCAGACTCAAACCTAGCTCTTGGCTGACCCATCTGCACAGACAAGTGGCTACTCTGGTTCAATTATTTTAATGGGCAGCTATTGCTGATAGGGTTGGTGTGATCTAAGTTCATGCCTGAGTGACTTATTTATAGAACTAACTAATATACCATGTATTGCACTGGATTTTTAAATATTTTTTTTTTAATCCTAGTTTTTCTTTGATGTATTGAATATATGCAGCTGTAAATGTGCCTTGTGCCCACTATGGAAAGATGCTGGGTTTCAGTACATGCACAGTATCTAGGGTTCAGATAATTGGTTTTGGTTTTGTGAGGGTTTTTTTTGTTGTGAGTTGTTTATTTGGGTTTTTTTTAACAATTATTGCTGGGGAAGGAAGAATGTGGTAGTAGTAGTAGAATGGAAGCTAAGCAGACGTTGTTCTTATAAATGCGTGACATTAAGTTTTGTTTCAAATTTTGACAAGGACCTCAGGAATATGACAGCAGCGGGAGACTTACACAGGGAAGGCTGTAATTGCAGTTATCTGTAAGGAGAGCATTATATGTGACCAATGAGAATGTGAACTATAGTGTAAACCCACACTAGTAAAAGAAGTGTTAATGCGGAGGTGCTGCTGTCAAGTGCTTTCAAACATGCTTAAATGCAGTCTAGAGCTTCGGAACAATACTAATGATGGCTTTTCCAGATTGCACAATAATTGTCTCTCCTCTTGGCTTGATGCAGCATAAAAATACAGGCAAGTACTTCTAAAAGGTAGCTTGTTTTGCTAGCTGGCACTGGGGAACACACGTGCATCATCTACAGAAAATACTTTGCTTTATTTCTTTACCTCTACTTGAAAGAAAATGGATTTTCTGTAACTAGTAGAATGCCATTTGGGAGATTACAATTTAGTTCCTTTTGCTTTCTAGAAGCATGCTGGCACTTGAGAATTGTTAGCACAAAGTGCTGCTCAGCTATGTGGTGGTAAATCTTTCCCTTCTGCTTCTTCTAAAGGTTTTTATTTAGGCTAGTTGTAAACAAGCAATCCTGGTTTGTTGTGGTTTGGGTGTTTGGGAGAAGGGATACTTTGCAGAGAGATGCTTTCAGCATTGCAGCATTTTTTAGGGGACACTAAGATGTGTAAGAAGTTAGACTGATGTTTTCTGGGACTGCCATGACAACTCAACTTGTTAAGTGGTGTGGATTGGCTCCTAACTGCTGTACATAACAAATTCTTTTGACCTTTTCCCAGAGTAAAGCATGCCTAGCAACCTGTTTTCAGCTGCTGTTTGCAAATCAGGCACCTACAAATTGAAACTCATTTCATGTATTAGTAAGAACTGCACTGCTCTACCTGAAATCTACAGTCTGTGAATTCTCAGCAGGTTTTTAAGCAAAACATGCATGGTACTGTTTGACCAGCTCAGTGACTGGTGTGGGTTGCCAGGCACTCAGCACCAGCTCTTTTCAGTCATCAAGACTGTCTCTGCACGTTTTACAGATTGTTACGTGTTCTGTTCTGACTTGTCGCTGTTTGCCAATAAAAACAATTCTACCCTTCTGAGACCGTTCTGATTAAGTACAAACCTCAGCAGGAGTGCCTGACTTGCCTTTCCTCTGGCACAGATTTTAAGCAGAAAAATGCTATCATTTAGTCCCAATCTGTATGTATGTATGTTGATCACTAGTTCTTGAGGTAAACCCTGTCCTTTCCACTAATTTCAAAGAACAGAGTATATTTCTGCAGTAAAAATAAAGTTCAATAAAGGTAAGGTCAGAGCCACAGAATTTCCAAAACCAGGTTTTGACTGGTGGTGGCTTGTAACAAGAAAACACACCTAAGTAGTTCTGTTGGTCGTGATGGTAAAAGTGTTCACACCACCCTGAGAGGAAAAAACTGGGGGTGTGATTACATAAATAAGTGTTCAAATGGAAACATTAATGAAAAAAAGTCATGTGAAGCTTTATTAATAAATGAAGCCTATTTATTACTTCAAGTGTTAATGGTAAAAAAAATTCAGCACAGCTGTTGCATTTAAAAAAGTGAAACTACATTAAGTACTATGTTTCTAGTTCAGTAAACAGATGAACCCGATGTCCTTTAATGACATAATAGTTGAGCATTATACAGTACATCTTATGAAGACCCGTAAATTAAAGAACTACTTTTTAAATTTAGTGATTACAAAAATTCTTCATTCACAGCTTTAACTTCTTTTTTCTTCCACGACCATCAGGAGTACCATCCATTTTGCGCTTCTGTGCCTGCAAGGTAAGATTTTCAGTCAGTTACTGGGATACGGAAAGGTTGTAAGCAAGCAATGTGCTTCAAGTCAAAGCAGATGGAGATGATTTGCACACTGGCAGCTTTAAAATAGGACAAATTGTACACGTTATAATATGGCAAATGTGCGCATTCTGCTTGGGAGAGCTGTTGTTTCATATTCTCCCAAATCTGTAAGGGTACGATTTCATGGCGGTAAAAAGTGTATAGAAGCAAATAAAGCTTTCTATTTATAAAATATTATTTTAAAATACTCTCTGGATATTTTAAACTTATTAATACACCACTCTTAACTTGTACTAATTTCTGTGCATCTGCAAAGTTGTGCTTTTAAGTACGTTTTTGATACAACAGCTCTAAGCAACAATAACTTGAACAACGAATCTAGGCAAGAGAATGGGTAAAGCTGGCATTTCCTTTACAAAACAGGCCTGTGTATTTAAGTAGTATTTAAAATGTAGTCAAAAAGTAGTCAGGCATATGCTCCATCTTCCCAAATGCAGCTCTAGAAGCCCATTTGACAACAAACCCCGACGCAGAGTCTACACAGGAACACTTGTAAGCTGAGCTGTAGCACTCTCAAAGTGCACTGAATGATCTGCACGGCTGATATATCCCCTCAGTCGTAAACATATCATTACTTTAGGGATAAAAATTAATCAAAGGGCCAAATATGTCTCTGGTTTATTTTACCAGCATAAACCTACACAGCATACTAAACTCAGTGACCCAAAACATAACAAGTTTATCGGCTCTAAAGCATGTGAGCTACAATTTAAAACTGACTTTCCTTTGACATCCACAATTGTACTAGCTGAACGACAGCATGAACTTTAAGTAGCTCTTAACACTACCCTATAAAGTGGGTTTTTTTCTGGTTTGGGTTCTTTTAAGTAACTCTAGATTATCATTTCTCCTCGAGAATTAGAAAAGCACACTGTCTTCAAATGAGCTTTTCCACAGAAATGTCTCTTTAAATCTTACCGAGGATGGTTTTGGTCCACGTTTCTTCTTTTCTGCCTTTTCCTTTTCTTCCAGTTCCATGTTTTCTCTTTCAATCAGGGTGATCAGAGTATTGCATCTCCTTTGCAGCTCCTAAATTACACAACATACTCACTCATTACATTAGGCAGCCACTTCATGTAAGAATCATATTAGAACATCTGAAATGCCTCTAAGTAGGTAAAAGTTTTTTGCTCTATCTTGGCAGAGCTAAAAAAGAATTAAATTTCTTTTGATAGTTACCGGCTGTCTTCACAGGAGTGAATCTGATCACAGATGTTTGCTTTTTCAAATGTGTCTGTATTTAACTCAAATTCATGTTGATTTTGAAAAACAGTACCTTGGAATTTTTTGTTTCTTCTCCCATAAGACTTTTAAGTTTACTTTGTTTGCCATCCACTACAGCTGCTGGGAAGCCGATAAAAGTTTAATGTATTGTACACCCGCTCACGCCTCAATCTTTCAGAAGCTCTTTAAGTCGCCTGGTGTGTAGCTGCATTGTCACAGGGATTTATGAAGGAAAAGCAAAGCAGATGAATACATACCATTGCAGTTCTGGACTTCAAGAACCAGTCAAATCTGAATTGTGGTGAGTTTCGGATACACTGTCTTAATTCATCATAGACATTTTCTTTGTCAAATCCTAGCTTGTGAAGCATACAGATTAGAAAGCGATCCTCCTCTTCTGTGTAATTCTTCCCTTTATTAGTACCATATGATATTCTTAGCTGGTGGAAAGGGGCTTTATATCTGCCAATCTAAACAAAACAAATACAATTATACAACATTAAGAAAAAGTTCAGAATTGGCATGGAACTGTTCCATGTGGCAACAACACATGACATGAAAACAGGATATTGGTATATTGTTCAATATACCAAGCTAGAAAACTAGATCTCTTATGGTCTCTAAGAGTAGAAAGGTACATAAGACTGTAGCACACGGTTCAGCTGCGTTCTGCTTAACCAAGTCAGACACTGCTCTTTCCCTGACTTTCCTAGAAGAGCTAACCAACTAGTCAAACCTGAAGTGTGTGTGTGGAAATTCTGATACACTGACTTAACTTACTAACTACTCTGTTCATTACCAAGCCCTGGTTGGTGAAACACAGATCAGAACAAAAGTCTCCTCTGCTTGTTATGTCTTCTCTTTTTCAGTGTTCTAAACATACATATAGAACTTTCAGTTACACGGGTCCAAAAGAAATTCTTATTCTTCAAAAATCCCATAGTTATTGGGAGCTTGTTGCAGAGCACTATGAGCTGTTTGCCCTATGATAAAGCGGGTTGTTATGAACAAAACTGTTATAACTTCTAATGGCAAAGCAGCTTCTGAGGAAGGTGCAGAAGTGGCAAATACCATACCTAACGTGTTGTCTTCATACACGAGTAACACCAGCTAGACAAATTCCTGCGTCTCACCTCCATGGCACAGGGAATAAAGGAAACAAGAAACACAGCAAGGATACCTTTGTATCAAGTGCTTTTTTTATGCTGATGCGTCTCTGAATTCTGGCTTCTCCTCTTTCTATCTGAGCCATGATCTTCTCTATGTCTTGGAGTTCATTGCATCTTTCCCAGAACACAGCTAAGAAAAGAACAATCTGTGAGTTTCTTATGGTGGGTCTTAAAAGTTAGTTGTTTTTTTTTTTATCTTAACAAAAGATATTATGTGTTAGCTTCCTTTTCCCAGCACTTACTGCTGTGTAACAACGGGCATGCCTTTGCCTGGCAAGCACCCTTCACTTTCTGACAGCATTCCAAATGCTGGTTCGAAGGGGTAGACAGAGGAGTCCTCAGTTTAAATGAAGTTTTAGTTTAAATGAGGTTTGAGCTTGCCAATCTCCTCCTCAAAGAAAAAAAGCTTCTTAAAATCGAAACTGATACAACAGCAACACGTTTTTGCAGGAGAGTGGCCAAAAGACAAGAAAAAGTGTCTAAAAAACAATTGGGTGTTTAAATAAAAGGATTTTTTTTTAAAGAACTTTTTGCATCTGTAAGTTTAGAAATTTAGCCTCAGGACCTTGCAGGCACCCTACAGTAGAAAACACTCCTGAGCCATCAGAGGTAAGTAGCCAAGGGCGCTTCCTTAGGTTACAAAACCAACGGCCATTACATATTCAGTCACAAAACAGTTACTGTATCATACTCTTGAGGAGGATGAGGAGTAAAGGTGTAAAGATTAAAGAAAACAGTATACTGATTAGTAAGTACAAGGAAAGTGAAATGTCTCAAGCTAAGGGGTTGTTTCTCAGCATTTCATTTTGCAAAAGTTAACAAGAACAGGAGACAGCACTATGCAGTTAGAGCAGATTTAGGATATATTGAAGTGGGCCAGGAACAGTTTATATGGACATTTACTTGAGAAGTTACCTGAGTACTCAATGACTTCTTCTGGGGTTTTTCCTTCTACTTCTCGCGCTATATTTTCAATGTCATCACGGCCCCACTTCTCATTAGCTTTGATGAACTGGTTAAAGTCTCTCTTATTCCAGTTAGTGAATCCCTTTAGAGCAATCAAAAGGAAACATTGCACAGAAGTTCAGCATTTGTCCCTCTCCAAATGTGTTTCAACAGATTTCTTGAAATGGCCTGTACCACTTCCATTATTCTAACAGCATTAAACCTCTGCTTTCTCTGCAGTTAAATGTTAGTAGAAAAACTGTTTTTATACTATAGTCCCTCCATCTGTATACTGCATGGTGATTAGCACTGGTCCTCTAACTACCCACTAGTTTCACATAAGCCTTCAGCTCATAAATTAATAATCCTTCCTACCAATTTCTCTGAAAGAGAACATGGGATCAGTTTTTGAGAAGAAAAATCCCTAAAGTGAAGCCAGAGGTTCTATAATGGCTTTGTTTTGTCAAAAAGGCTGCCCATCAAGTGCCTCACAGGTGCCATCAGCCATCTTCCCTGGTCACTCTTCCTCAGAAGGTCTGATGATATTCAGTAGGGACAGAAACAGTAACGCTGAAATTATCAGCTGCAAACCGAGGCGAGTTTTGTATTAGCAATAGCTTTTAGAAACAGTAAAGCATTTTTGCCAGCCATATTATGATTTAGCCACACCTTACTTGAACTTGTTCTGTTTTTAACAGTGAACTGTTCCACGTTCTGTTTTGAACAGTGCACTGTTCCAGTGCATTACTACTCAAACAAGAGATCTTGGTCTATAACTCCCTCCTGCAAAATACAATGTGAAAATATAATCCCCAAATAATGCATAAATTTACATGCTACCTAATTATATACCTATTCAGCTTATATCCTCTTAAAGTGAGGGACACTATCCACCACCAGTCATAATTTAGAAAAAAAAATGCCCATTCACTCAGGAGGACTCTCTTCCACATAGGAGTGATAGTTTGGCTGAAGACAGACTTTAAATAATGTGGAATGCAGCACATTCAGCTCTGCAGCTGCTCTGCAAGGTCCCACAGCTGAGGCAAGATGTCAGTCTGCAGTGAACACAAACTTGGGGAGCCAGACTCTGACACTGGGCCAGCTCCTACTTTTCAGGCTTAAAATACACAGAACATCATAGATCAGATTCAGTACAATCAGAGTACACTAACTGGGCACACAGCCTTCAAAGGTCTCCAACCCCATGACAAACCTCATTTCAGTCAGAATCAAAATTTGCAACTGTGTTAACTACGGCATGTGTGAATGAATGACCAAGAAATGTTCCTCCAACATTGTAAAACACAAAGCAAGCTTCAATTGATTACACATCCAACTCTACCTGGGTTAGAAGCTTCTCTTTTTCTTCTAGTTCTTCATCATTAAGAGGTTCAGCCTCATCAATCTTAAGCTGTTCTTCCTTTTGTGCTTGGGCTGCATTTGGCAGATCAGGATTACGAGGTACCTGAAAGGTTTTTCATTTTGTAAAAGTTGATTAGTTTTTCACAGGTAATTGCTAACTGTCACTTTTCTGTTTAATATAATCTAATTATTTGTTCAGCTCAAGCTGATTTTATTTCATTTAAATTAGTATGAAAGGCAGGACAAGTACACGTTCTCCTACGGTTGCAGTGAACTGTCACAATGCGAATTCTTCGATTACCTTGTACCCAATCGTTTTCCTGTAGTAGAGAATCTCTTTTTCCAATAGTTCAAACAGGCGTGGAGGAAAGAACTGAAAATCCTGTACATTTGGCTGTTTTGGAGGCCGTGGTGCCTGAAATACATGCAAAGTTTGTATTTGACTCCCTTTTACCTCCAGAATCCATGTCTGCTTATAATAACTGATTTCAGTTTATAAGAAAAAAACAACCGAAGGCTTATTGTAAAAAAAAAAAATAAATTAAAAATGCACTGTGTTATCTAAAAAACACAAAACCAAAACCCACAAAAAGTCACACCATGCATGAGAAAACTACAACCATGAAGAATTTTAGAAGCAGAAGACCTGTGAGAAAAGGGGTGAAGGTCTTTTAGGAGGAGGCAGCTGAGGAAAGAAACACACATGCATCCCCTTGAACAGGTGTTTTAAGCAGCAATAAGCAATCTTCCACAGGTAAGGAATATTCACAGCCACTTAAATACAACTAAAATAAGAAACACCTTGATCTTACCCTCCTAACGTCTTAAAAGTTTCATCATGCTCTGAACATTTTTCTCACCACAGCTTGTCTCAAGTCCTTTGGATTTTTCTAAATTAAGATTGCCTCCCCAATTTGTAGAAGTCAGTAGAGCAGCTTTTAATTTCTCACTTTCAGCTTTAACTATTTATCATGCCTATTTGAACAATGTGGTGGATTTTTTTAATTAGTCAACTCACCTTGGGTGCTTTTGGCTCACTGACACGAAGAGCCTCTCTGAAGTAAGCATCCACGGCATAATTGGCTTTTCTTTCTCGTTTAGGTGGTTCAATCCACTCTGTAAATGCCATCTAGAAAAGACATTCCACCACCCCAAAAACCATTAAGACTACGCCGTGCAAAATATTCAGATCAGCTACAAGTTTTACATAAAACTAGGTCTACATCTACTTCATTAAGTAATAAAACTTATAAACTATTTTCATAGATACTGTATTTTAGCCAATACCTCTTAAAAGAACATGGTACAATCATACAACTTACTTAGTGCTTTCCTCCAAAAGACATTTAAATGTTACCTTCTGTTTTTCTCTGTAGTCTTCCCCTTCGAAGTTATACACACTGGACTCTGTATCCATTGTGAAATTCCTGAGTGAGCTTTCACCCATCTTTGAAAGTTTTTCATTCATTTCCGCAGTCTTAGAGGAAGGAGAGAGAAAAGAACAGTAGCAATTTTGAAAGGTACTTCATCACAAAACATCTCATTTACAACAGCAGAAAAAACAAACGTGTTTGACTGATATGAAAACCCTCAATAGCAAAGCCTCTGTTCTCTTCAGCTTACAATCAAGTTCTCATCTAGGGATATACTGTCTTGCCATCAAATTTAAGTCTACAGCTGGGTTTCCTTTTGGTTTTTATTTGTTAGGTTTTTTTCAAATTCATCCCACCTTCTTTGCACCTCTTTCCAAAATATGATCAATGTCTTCATCTGTAATCTCGCTCTCCTTTGAGGCAAACACATGTGTTGCTCCATGTCTGATCATTTGCAGCATTTCATCCTTCCCAAGTTTATTCAGGTTTTGATCCACCAGTCTTCCTGAAGATAAAAGCATTGGAGGACAGCAACTAACTAAAGAGTTTACATTATGCAAGGCACACTACATTAATTTCCCCGCCCTTGCACTTCCACATACAAACTATATCCTTTTCTCTCAGTAAAGGAAATTCCAAATGAAGGGGAGGGGGGGGAAATCCCCACACAAATAAAAACACATCCAAAAAAACCAAAAACCACCAACCAAATGAAAAAGCACACACAAAAAAAAGGTCCTGAGCAAAACATAGCCAGGGATCATACATTTGCTTTACTATACACGAATTGTGCTCAAAAAATATCATTCTGGATGCGAGGTCTTTCACAAAAGCTTTGTTATGGTACATGTTTTTGTAATTTCCACACTAAACCTTATCGAACCCTTTTTTTTCCAGAAATAAAGTTACTGACTCCAGTCACATCAAACAACAATTGTCATCCTTCTCCCCAGCTATTAAAAAAAGGCAAGGCATTAATTTCTCCAGTTCAAAGAAGAAGTTGAGCGCTTTAAAAAACACCCTAAATCTATCTGGCTATACCCACTTGGAAATACGTAACACTGGGGAGGTAACCCAAACACTAGTGAGGAAAAGCCCACTCCTACAGTAACGTATTTTCAAGCAGATCCGGTCTTTACACTCTATCTTCAGAATTCAGCTGAGGCAAAAGCAACATTCCCATTGATTCTTAACTAGCCGATTTCACCATAGTTTACAAGTTGTGGGGAAAAAAAATAAAATAAAATAATTGCGTTATAAATACAAACAAATTGCCTTCAAATACTTGCCTTGCTGAATGACTATGGAATCTAGCCGGAGTTTCATTTCTGCACGCTCCACTATCCTTTCTTCCACTGTATTGTCTGTGATAAACCTGAACACTCGAACAGTCTTTGTTTGGCCAATTCTGTGAGCTCGATCCTAGGCAAAAAAAAAACACTAATAAAAAATTCAGTACTTGGGTTTTCCAGCATGACTATAGAATTAGTCTTCAAGACCTTTTAGTTTCAACATATTAATTTACAAACGAGAAGAGCATCAGTTAGTTAAATCTTCACAGACATCCAGTTTACACAATGATCCAAGACAGCACACTTTTGCCTGCAGTGCAAGTTTTGGGGTGTTGTGTTTTTTTTAATATCAATTATGTCTCTAGATGTCATACCTAAAAATAGTGTGTGTTTCATTTTCCTTGCTAAATCACAGAGAAAAAGACTGGATGCTCCTGACCCTACCTAACATCAACGTATTTAAGAAATCAGCTCTGTACTGACCAAAGTGTCCTTTCTCAAATTAGTTCAGTTGTACCATGGATGTTCCCAGACAAATACAATGCACCACCTCACTGAACAGACAAATCATTAACCACTGTGGGAATTAGCTTAGTAGTAGCTGGAACTATCATCTATCTCATTTAGCTTCCAGACACTAGTTCCGTCATTCTTTTGAACTAATTTTTGCTGTAATGCTTGAGAACCTAGAGCTTCGCTGAAATAATTGAAAATAAATTTGCAAGATTTGTCAATGAAAGGCCTCATTTATCAAAAACACTGGTAGTCTTTAAATAGCTTTACCTTCTTAAATGTAACTCAGTTTTTCTTAGTCTCTTTTCCACAGTCTTGGGAAAGGCAGTGTAAACGCTTCACCTCCACTCCCCACAGAAGCAAAGCCTTGCGGTTTTGGGATTAACATGCTGGATTTTGGATTTTTAAATGTATTTTAAAAAAAACCAACCAAACAAAGTAGTCTATTTTCATTAAATACTGCTCAGTGCACTATAGCATATATCCAGCATTTTCCACTACATAAAACACTGTACAGCACAAATGTGACTGAGGGTTCCAAAGAGTGGAAACTGCACTGGAACTGAAAAATCAGTTTTATAAATACTGTGCTAAAACAGGGAAAATACCAATTTTGTTTTGGAAATAGTACATCACGTCACACATTTCTAAGAAAGTTCTGTGAGAAAGAGAAGAAAAACACTTCCATCTGGATTCTTACCATAGCTTGAAGATCTACTTGTGGATTCCAGTCTGAATCATAGAGAATTACAACATCTGCAGTAGCCAAATTGATTCCAAGACCTCCTGCTCGTGTGCTCAACATGAACACAAATTTTGAGCTACCAGGTTCATTATATGCATTAATAGATGCCTAAAGAAAAAATCAACAAAGGCAACAGTTGAACTAAATGTCTTACAAGTACTATCTTTATTTAAATAAAATACTTACTTAAAATTTTAAGTACCTGTCTCTCATCATGTGGTGTTTGTCCATCCAGTCTACAATATTCATAATTTCGCCACATACAGTAATCTTCCAAGATATCTAGGACTCTGGTCATCTGACTGAAGATTAAGACTCTTGAACCTATTTGGATAAAAAGCTTTCTTATTTTTTTCCACCAAAACTTACAATTTACAAACTCTGCAAGTTTGTATTACCAGAAAGAAAAGTAGTTCAAATGTCTAAACCACATATATAAATGCAGAGCTGCAGACACTGCTGTCACAGTGGCACTGTGGGACTTTTACTTAGCTGCCTACTGTGGTTAAACCACAACAGCCCTTCCTGGTGCCCAACGTAGAGCTGGAAGGGTTCCAGATACCAACAGATGTGACTGGAGCGTGCCAGACCAAATTCATAGCTGCTGTCACTGTTTGTTAACAGTTACTAATTGGCAGGCTCCTGTGCTCGCCATGGTGCTTGTTTGGCTTACTCTGTGTTAGAGTTTAGTTAGTGGTTGCCTGCTTGCTTGGTTTTTTTTTGTTGTACTCCTTATCAAAATGTTCCCAGACACCAACAGAGAAGGATAATGATAACACAAATATGAAAACACCGAGGAGTACAAAGAATGAAAGTTTGAAGTATTTGGTTTGGATTTAAGGTATCTAGAAATAAAGTAAGTTCTTCTTAAAGACTTCTCAGTTTGCTTACCTGCCAAGAACATCCTCCAAACAAAATGTAACTGTACAGTAATTTATACATATACACACAACTACTGCCAAACTAGTTCAGCGTAAAAACACAGAACAGTACAAAACTTCCACTTCCCCCTATACTCACTTACTATGAGTTTTTTGTCCTTTGGACTCAAGGTCTAACAATAAACTCTTTTTTTTTTTTAAGATGATCATTTGATTTAACAGCAGGCAAATTTCCATTTCCATGTCTCAACAAAGTGCCTCACAGCAGAAAGAAATTAAGATCAAGCACAGTAACCACTGAATTCTTCTTTTTCAGTCTCACAGTGACTCATGTCACCACAGCTGCTTGAATGATACCTGGATATGAAGTACAGGTTACTTTCATGTTACCTAATACTGAGGATTGGATGTGGTTTTATTTTTCTGCATTGTCTCTTCAGTCACAAACTTTCCTCTACTCCTTTAGCCAGTTCAGTAAGAACACTCACTAAAATAATGAGTTAAAAGTTTATTCCAGAGTCAAAAGTCAAAAGTTCTGTGGCGGCTGAGTGTTACAGTAACATATTCTAGAGCTTTGTCTCTACTATCAAATAGCTTTAAAATAACATAGCATTCCCCCATGTTTGCACACCTTAAAAGAATTCCCTGAAAATTTCAGGTGCTGCTCAAAATCACATCCAGCAAGAAAGACCAACATTTCACAAAGGATTTGCCTTTAACCCTACATGAAGACTTGGAATCTGAAATGGTACCTCATGGCAAATCAAAGGAGTGGCTAAAATACCACATGATTATGTTTCAAACAGCTAATAATGCTAAGAAGGAAAACCTAAAGTCCAGAACCCCTGATTATAAACATCAATTTCAATTTTCAATTTAGCTGGGATGAAAAAAAACAAAAAACAAAAAATCAAAACACTTCTTTTACACAAAAACCATAATGAACTATTGATCCAATTACTTATGAATGGAGTTCACAAACTGTTTTTGTATCAACTATTTAAGATACAGTCCTTGACACACTGGTATCACATGAGAAATGAACAATAATCCTGGCTGAAGCGTGCTGGGTTTTGCTCAGGCTACAGGGAAACACTAAGAAGTGCCGATGTGCATTTTTACCATTGAAGCAAACAACTCTCAAACAACAACAACGAGATGCATACCTTGTTCTTTCAACTTCGGTAGCAATTTGTCCAATACCACCATTTTGCCACTGTTGGTGACCAAATGCATATCTGTTGTGTAAGGTGGACCAGGTTCTGCTCCATCAAAGAGATACGGATGATTGCAACATTTTCGCAGCTGCATGAGGATATTCAACAGTCTCATTTTGTCCAGCTTCCCTGCTGAATTCAGTATATCGATATCCTTCATTAAGATTCGGGTATACCTACATCAAAGAAAGAAAAAAACTTTTGTAACTCTAGAAAGAAATTGGCCTTTCTTTAGTCAAAAGTTCATCCTGCCCCTTATTTTATCAGGTAACTCTCCCTGGTACGCATGGCTTTGCCATCACAAAAGTGCCACATGGAAGTCTGTACAAGTTGGGAGTATACCAGAAGGAATTAAATCGAGTTCCACAGAATGATCAAGTCACAAGCAGCACATTCCTTCTTTGCTTTAACCACAGCAGAGGTCAAATATGTGTATTACCATTCTCGTTGCATTTTGCTGAGACCCACGTAAATTTTAACTTCCTTCTTTGGAGGCAAGCTTTTCTCGACATCAGCTTTAATGCGACGTAGAAGGAACGGTCGTAGCACCTGAAAGAGATTGTATCCTTAAGCATACCTTGGAAACTGAAACACTGAACAGATAAAGCTGGTGCACATATTTTCTATCATAAATGCTATTATCAGACGACCTGAAAAAGCAACCTATATGGACAGGTTATTATTATACCTGGGAATACACATGTGCTTTCTCTGGAAAATTTATGCATTAGGCCAAAATCATCTTCCTGATGGTTCTATGCCCCTTGATTTTTTTTAAATTTTGGTTGACTGAAATATTTATAGTCTCTTCATAGACAGTATTTTTAATGTAAGCATTTCAGAACCCAGAAATTCAAAACTATCAATCTTTCTGCCCCCTCCAAAATAATTCCCTTTTCAAGAAAGAGACAACCTTCTGAGGTTCACCAACCTATTCTGAAAGTCTACCATAGTTTCTGGATTAAGTTGTTCTACCCTAACGTTCTGTCACAAGAAGCACTAGAAGAATTATTTAGAATCTAATCTAGGGAAATCAAACACTTATACAAAAAGTAGAAAGACTTACCATATGGAGACGTTCCACCAGCTTTTGATCCCCTAGACAGTTGTTTGTATCAAACCATGAATCAAAGTCCTGTATCAACAAAATCATTGGTATGTAAGAGGTCTCCTTTCAAGGTGTAACGTCATTACAAAGGTGAATAAATCCAACTCAGGTGATTCTCTTACATAGGCAGTAAGTAAATGAACAAATCACCCTTTTTGCTCTATTTTTATGCTCTATTACACCAATCTCTTAAAAAAAAACCAACCAACCAACAAAAAATCCAAGCCCCCTCCACACCATTGGAAGCTAAAAAAAAGAAAAACAACATAATATCACTGTGCGAGTTGTTCTCTTGAAAAAGATTCACTCGTATCACTCCATTGGACAAATTCCATCTGGAAGAAACATACTGCTGCAGCATTTGATGAAAAATAAAAAGGAAAAAGCACGATTTTGGTGTAATGCACCACAAGGCTTCCCTTTCTACAGGTGTTACATTTCCAAATCATCAAAACAGCCGAGCACATGCTTCACTTAGTGAAGTCTATTGCTCAATATAGAGTATGTTGCAATTCACTGGAAAGGAGACTTAGATAATAAGGTAACTTATAGAAATGTAAGAATAAAGTTAGTTGGTTTAGCAATCACAATGTTTAAACCTATTCTGAAATTCAGTAGAGATCATCTTCACATTGTGATTTTTAAATCTCTCTTACAACTGCTAAGATCACAACAGCCCCTAAAAATGGCCAAGCTGACCACCCTGCTATACTACACAATCCTGGAATCATTTCTAAATGTCAATCTATTGTTATCAGTAACTCATATTCCTAGCTATACATATTCAGGTCTGTTTTCAAATCTGGAAAACCAGCATACTTCCTTTCATTTGATTGGCAGAAATGAAAACTTACTTCAGATGAGTTAAAGACATCTGGCAAAAGGAAGTTAAGAAGTGCCCAGAGTTCATGCAAGTTGTTCTGAAGTGGAGTTCCAGTTAATAGTAGCCGATTTGTAGTCTTGAATTCCCTTACAATTTCTGATAACTGAAAGACATCAAGACATGAGCACAACATCCTCGCACAACCACCTAACAACCCACGTGTATCTCTCAGTGAAAGTATAAATTACCTTTGATTTTTCATTTTTAATCCTGTGGGCTTCATCTATAACTAGGTATCTCCAGTTAAACTTTTTGAATACAGATTTCTCTTTGATGAGCATTTCATATGATGTTACGCAGACATCCCATTCTCCAGGCAGCAACACATCTCTGACAAAGGCAGCCTAGACAACAAGGTGACAGTTGGTTAACTGAGGCTTTGTCAAATTTGAAAAAAAAAAAGAAAAAAAACCACACTGGTGCTGTTAAAATTCTAAAACAATGTTGCTACTAATTACAGAGGCAACAGCATACAACCCTTGTAAAGCTTGACAATTTTGTCAATGCTGAAGGTGCTAAAACCCTTCAGGCAGAGCAGAGAAGGGATTTCAGCTCTTAACTTCTGACTTTAGAAACTGCAGATGACTACCTACATACACAAGGTTTTCAATAGCTGAGCCGTAAGATCAGAACTCAAAAACAATTTTCTGTAGGTTTGCTCTCTTTTTTTTTTTTTTTAAAGTTTTGCATTTAATCAATCGTAGGTTTTGAATATAAAAAATAATTCCAAGTACAGCTTTATTTAGCTAACTGAAAAATTTCTAGAATGCTGACATCCAAAATTAAAAGTGGACACAGTAACTAGAATTCAAAACACAGAGATATATGAATGCCAAGCACTTAACTCATATAAGCAAGAAATATACTGAAGAATAAAACTTTTTGATTCAAGAGATGCACTAAAAACCCCACAAGATATCAGACCTGAACCAATGATCTCCAGAAGTATTTAGTTTCATGAATATTTTTGCAACTTCTAACCCATCAAACTCTGAAAACAGAGCTAGATGTCCTTAGAATAACAACAACAAAAAAAAAATCTGCTGAAAAAAGTAAAATTTTAAGGGCACCAGTAATAGCTCTTCCTTCCATAGATAAATGGGTAACTTCAGTTGGCACATACATGGATTTATCAGGTTATTTTTTAATTTACTGTGCTAAAGAAAAAAGTATGAAAGAACCGTAACTGAAGTAACAAAAAGAGAATGATTCAAACAGTAAGTTCGTAAGAGGCTGAACAACATTTTAGTTTTTAGTTGACAAAATTCAAGCCAAATAAGACCCACTGGAATACTACTTTTACCCAATCAACCCATCTCGCTCCCTCCGTCATTAAGCTGACAACTGTTCTCAGAAAAGCTCTTTAGTAACAGACCCCATAACCCTTGTAAGAGCTGCTGTTACAGCCAACACAAGGTACTGTGCTATGTACGGCAGAAAACAACTTTTAAATAGATTTATATATTCATACGAATGATGGCACTTTACATGAAACATTTTATTTTCCTGCTTTAAGATTTATCGGGTTTTGTTAAGTCTACATAGTGTACTGCCTCTACAAAAGGAGAAAGAAAACCTTTGGTCAAGAAATTCTGAGTGTAAAGTGATGAAGCAACAGCTGGGTAATGCACGTGTGAATTCTAAGCTGGTTATATTTTAAATAGGTAGCACTTGTAGGTCTTACTCTTTAACCACTACAAAGCCAAGTAACATCCTTCCCTGTGAATGGAGGGTAGAGATAAAGGACAGCAAGACCACATGCTGGATTTGTACAGGAAAAACAACTCCATCAAAACTTACTCGCTGGTCTTTGTCACCTATCAAACAAACTGCTCGAAGCGTAGGTACCCATCTCTTGAATTCATTCATCCAGTTATGGAGCGTGGACTTTGGAACTAACACCATGTGAGGACCAGGAATATTTCTGTAGTGTTTCATATAGCCAAGAAGAGAAATTGTTTGCAGCGTCTTCCCAAGACCCTGTAAGAGACATTAATGTGTCAGAAAAAAGAAAAATCTTTCAGAAAGTACCTTTAAAAAACCCATGACTGAGCACTGAGTACAACATGGAAGACACAGCAGCCTGAACAAATGAGTGAGATATATTAAAGACAATGCTACTCACAAAAGGTATCAAAGTCTTGGTTAGAAAAAGCTTGTATGGCTTTCCACACTGAATAAAAAAATGTAGTCAGGGTAACATTTTCAAACCTTGGATTATGAAGTTAGAATTTTGCCCTATCTTTCAAATCAGACGTATTCTTAGAAGTGCAAGAAAACATTATTTGGTAAAATTTTGTTTTGCAGGGTGTACTCAGATTATTTCTTTAGAAGTCAATGAACTTTACAAACCGGATGTATGCATTCCCTTAAACTTGAAATAATGTGAATAAATTAAGAACTCTATAAATGAGGCTTTTACAGACCATGACATATCAGTTTTTTCTTATGAGAAGAAAGCCAAAGGTAAACTGCTGCACAAGTCAAAGAAGAAAACAAATACTGAGCTTCTCTAGAAGTACCTTAAAGCACTTTTATTCCACAGAAATATTTAAAGCCTTGTGTCTTCAGCACATAATTAATTAAAATTTCACGTGTGCATCTAAAACCGCCTGCATAGTATATTTAAAGTGTCTTGTGACACTTGTAACATCAGTGATTTAAAACATACTAAAAAGATAAGATTTAGCAAATGATATATTGCATTTTTGTTATTAAAAAACCCCATGCATATAGGTGAATTAAAACTGTATCGTATCGCATACACTCACAAGTCCTCAAAAACATGGGCTACGTACGTACCATTTCATCTGCTAGGATGCCATTGATGCCATTTTCATACAAAGAGATGAGCCAGTTCAATCCTCGGACCTGATAATCACGCAGCTTTCCCCATTTAACATCTAGAAGACATGAAAGAACAGACTAAAAGATCTGTAAAAACGTACCAAAGAATTTCACCATCCCCTGCCTGCTAACTGACACTGATTATGAAAAGCTACAGAACAAAAGCAAGTAGTAAATTTCATGCAGTAAATTCCAAGAGCAATTCAGATTGGAGACAGCAACACGTTACTTTTGTTTCTGCGAGCTGCTCCAGCAGCTTTGTTTTCTGCAAGAACCCAAGATAAGTAGAAATTCGAAGTATCACCAAATGTCAAATTAGAACACAGTCTAACATTAAAATAAGAGAATATTGGGTTCTCTGTTAAATGAACTGGAAGCTGTTACGTATTTTAAACTGTATCAGAAGACAAGTTACATGTGTAAAACCTGTAAGGTAACAGATTGGAAACCAGCTAGCTCCTTCCTAGCAGCTAAAGTATAACAACTGGACCATCTTTCTAGCCTGACTGAAAAGAAATTGTCCCTTGGTAATACATTTTGTCCCACTAGACAGGTGTTTTTTCCTTCTTCTCCTGCCTCCCAGAATTGTTTCATGGCCCTTGGAAAGGATGAAAGTAAACTTCATTTTAAACAACATTTTGAAGGAAAATAATGGAGCAGGGGGACAGGAAATAAAAGAGGAAACACACATGATGGAGATTCTTCAAATCGAGTGCAGACGTTAGTTGTCTTGGAACTTTCTGTCAAGAGCTCCTCGTCCTCCTCCTGCTCCGTTCTACGATGGCGGTAGCTGTAAAAGGGGCAAAAAAGAAGTAAGTTTTTGGCTAAACTGAAAAGGCACAAAACTGCCCCAAAATTAAATCTAAGATCATTGCAGTACAAAATGCAAACACACAAAGAAGCTTCTAGCAAGATTCTTCAAAAGAATTCGTGTTTCGCCGATCAAATGAAAAGCTGCCTTTTAGCTCTTCAAAGCCACTTGCTTCTCAGTAAGATAAGATAAGATAAGATGACCACGTTGTCAGCAAGTTGAAATAGCAGAGAAAAGTGACCGAAAAGGGATAAATTGCATGCATCAGAACTGGCCTTTAACTACAAGACTGGGAACGACACTGTATTTAGGAATTCTGGAACAAGTGCCAAATGCTAGATACACTGTAGCCATACAAGCTACCATGAAGGCAACCCAAACTTCTAAACTTCTGATTTTCAAGCTGCCTGTAAGATGCAGCACACGCTGATGTTCTCCATGAATCCCTACAAATTACAGCCACAAACACTCCACTTTTTTGTCTTCGCTTTTCTTCATGCCAGAATACTTTAAATCATGATAGTGCTTTACCACAACCACAAAATTCTTGCAACTCCTAGAATTCTTAAACAACCCTCAACTTACAGGTAGGCAGCTGAAAAAAACCCACAATTATACAGCATAAAACACACATCAAAACAGGACGAAAGACTAGCAAGTTTAACTTACGCTTCTAAAGTACAATAAAATCCATAATTACAGTACAAGCTGGCCTACATGTCATCACTCACTCGCCAACTGACAGTAAATTCTGTTTCTCATCCTTCTTTATTCGTGGACGTCCAGGTTTCATTTTCAAAGGTGAAGTTGGAGTTTTCTGAGCAGCCGGCTGAATGAAATGAGCAAACAGCTCTGTCTGCTTCAACAGATACTCAAATCTGTTTGCTCTGTCTGTTTGCTGTTGACAAGGAAAATTAAGTGGAACAAGCGTGAGACATTACAGTATGTAGTCATTCAAAAGTAAAAGCTAACAAACGCTTTTGAAACAATATAGATTTGCATTTCTTTATATACATAGCTACAACAACAGAGATGATTGACATCAATAATAGAACTGCAGTCAACAGATTCAATACTCCTTTCTCGAGTCAAGGTTGGTCTTTGCCACGCAGTGAGATTGAAGTTGCAAGACAGGCTCGTGCCAAGACTGAAATATATGCCAAGACTTCGGTATAAAGATTGCGTGAGTGTCACTAGACAGGGCCAGAGCCCCCTTAACACCCTTCTCCTATCAAAAAGGAGAGTCCCACTCCCAGCAATTCACCCCCACCCAGCATCACAGGATTCTTCAATGAACTTGTTCATCTCACCAACCTGGCAACAACTATTTTCTACGGCATTAGTTTCCTGCCTGCTCAGTGAGATACACCGCCTCACTGCGGTGTTAGATAAGCAGAAGAGCTGGAATAAAGCGGGTGGAGAGGGCAAAGAGCCCACAGCTAGAAGCCAGAACACCTATTTTAGTAGCAGGCACCTCTTAGATACGCTCAGTCTAACTTGTCAGACTGCCTCCTCTTTGATATGTGTCTGTTTCTGCTGTGCAAAAAAGATTACAGGAGACAGTATTAGTACCTAAAAATTTAGCTCCTTTGAGACAGGTTCCATTTGGAATCAACACACCTTCCCCAAGGCCACATCAAGACTTTAGAACAGATCATCAGACAGAAAACAGTTCTAAGCTTAACAGCAACCACTCTGACATTCTGCCAGCTGCCACAACATAACCTGGTATTTAGCAACTCGCAGTTACAGGAAGTCAGTTTTCTCAGTAAAAAGGAACATATGCTCCAGGCTTCTGCAAGAGTAATGCCAGTTCTGTGAGCCTTCTCCTCTTTAAAGCAAGCAGTTCCTGAGCTATGCAAAAGACAGGATGACAGGGAGTTAGAGAAGAAAGAGACCAAGAAAGAGACCCTGTATGTACCACAGAACAGCAAGACTCACTCCAACTCTGAGACTGATTGACAGAGCTACAGTGCACATCCACCAAATTAAAGCTTTCCTGTCTATACTTTGTAGTTTGTGGTGGTTTTTTGTTTACTTCAGAACAGTTTCTTAAGTTTAATCTAAGTAAGATTTTACTCCTATTCAGATTTCTGACCTTCATTTTTAGGTACTTGTTTCACTGGCTGTGCAAAAAACAAGAGATACAGACTGCATTGCAAAAGTTTCCTCGTTCTAAAATTTTAGAGAGGAACCTTCTGGAAATTTTGGCACTGCATGCACATTCCCATAACTTGCTTTAATTGCACTTAAGGATACTACTTGAATAGACTAACAACCGTTATCTGTATCTTTTAGATACGACATAGACAAGAACAGGCTGTACTACACAACCTTGAGCTATGCTTCTACCAACACAGAAATCTGTCCTGTTTTCTTTTCCAGTGCATCTTCTGACTATTCCAACAGCCAAATACAATCCTCCTTGTAATCCTGACTGTCTAAAGATTAGAAGAGACAACTCCAAGTTCACTTTCTTCAGTTTGCCAGGAAGTAGCACAAAAAAATTAGCAGATGACGACTTGGGTTATTTTCAGTGGCAAGAAGAAACAACACAGGAAGCAGCAAATTATAGAAATGAGTTTCACTTTCCTATGAAGAAATTCCAGATGCAGTCACAGACACTGGAATTATGAACAGGAAGAAAGGAAAACCAGGAGGAACACAGAAACAAAATGCAATGAGATGGCGAGGAGTGGACGGCTCCATCTCTTGGTTTCGAGATACTGTAAAAACTAAAAAATAAGGAGAAGAGTAAAATTTCTCCTATCATCTAAATTGTGAAGCAGAGAATCACCCATTCTCAAAAGCTCAGGGACTCTAATTGGAGCTTTACAAAAAACAAATTAAGTTTCAGAAAGAGCTAACAAAATCCCTTTCAGTCTAGACAAAGAAAAAGGGTTGAAAAGCTGGCCAAGGCTTACAGTCCTAAACAGCAAACCTTTCCTCAGCCTATCGTGAATTTTGAAAGCTAACTTTTATTTAGTTTGACCCGTAAACTGTACAATTTGAAAGAATCTGCCTATTTTGAAGTCCTCCAACTAAAGCATATTTCAACTTAAAATGCACGCAGTCCCTACTCAAAGCCTTATGCCAAACCTTTCTTTTTACTGCTTGCCCCCTAAACAGAAATTCATATCCTTTTCCTACAAAGAACTGCTGCTCCTGTAGTTCAAAAATAAGTTTGGAATTATTTTTCTATATTCAACAGTCAGATAAGGTCCTAGACTTCAACTGATCCCAGACATTAAGAAAGTAAGTTAGCAGCCATTTAAATACTTATGGAAGCTTTCCTAGAGGATATTTCCCTTTTCAGCTGAGAAAGTAACTACTCAACTCTTCATAACCTCCCTTGCCTCCAGGAAGGACAACTCTACAAACATCTTCAAAAGCAACTTAACATTTTTTATTACATTATTTCCCGCAACACATTTCAATATTTCCTGTTATATTATTCCTCTAAATCTAGAGCAGCTCAAAGCTGCCAGGACTATACTTCCTAGAAACAGCAAAACAAATTACTAGTTATTCCCACAAATAGCTGCAACAGAAATGGAGGAAGAGCAGAGGACCAGGGGACAAAATGCTAAAAAGCCGAAGGGTCTAAGGATTTTTTTCTGGATATTTCTTTGTTTCAAGTTACTTGAATGTTTTTGAATAACCAAAGTCTTATAAATCCAGTTAGGAGATTTCAAATAAGCAGAAAACTCAGTATACTTAAGCAACCACTTAAGTACTGGATAGCTGTACCCAGTCCCTAACAGTACGTACCATTTTCTCTTCGTACGTAGGATCTGCTTCCTGGATTTCTTTTTGTTTTCCTGGTGATGTATCATCAAAAGATTCCTGAGATGAAAAAGAATTAGAAAAAAATTATTTTTTGAACAAGGGAAGATGTCCATAGGAAGGAGAATAAGCTGTTTTCAAATTACTATCTATCCACATCAGATGGCACAGCCATCTTTTACTGCTTCGATATAGTCAGCTTCTATTACTTACTGTAAAATTACCTGGAGATGGATCAAAGATCCCTGCCACAGGGTGAGGGACAGAGCTAGATTGCCATAATCCGATTTAGCTCCATCATTAAAGCATCACATCAATGTGAATGAGAGAGACAGCTGTGGTCCAGAAGCTCGGCGTGCTGCTTCGAGGGTGCTGAGCCAAAGCCCTCCTAAAGCCAGTACTGCGAAAGAACGAGCTCTGGTCCCAAAGCAAGAGTAGGTTCACCTTTTTTCCCGAGTACCTCAAACTCTCATCGTTCTGTATCAGAAGAACAAGTCTAAATAAGAACCTAGGCTGCAGTTTTGTCCTAGAAGCAGAGCGGAAATTATACAAACTGCATTTTTCCCTTATGCAGTTTATTAATCAAATAATTTTCACAAATGGTACCACTGCTAACAGAAAAACACACTGGTAAGGAGGGAGCAGCCCTCCCTCCACCCCCTTCCTGCCAAATCCTTGACATACTGCCTTCAATTAGTCTTTCATCTCAGGGCTTTTTTATCCTTGTCTCTCCTGTTATTAGGTCAACTCTTTCCCCATCATCTCCCACGTGTAATTCCATCTTCTGTTCTTAAAACCAAAAACAATGGGATAATCCTTTCCCGGTAAACCACACTAAGGCAGCGTATTTAAAAAAAAATAAATCTTGAAAGGGTGAGCAAAGGAAACAAACAAGATGCCTTCAGAATCATTATTAACCATCTGTTTAACTGAGCCAAGAACTGAGCTAAATTGAATCTTTACAGGCCACTGTAGAACAAAGGAACAGGAAAGTAAGAAGTAACATGAAACAAAGGCAGACAAAACATGGGTTGTTTGTGGGTGGGGGTTTCCTCACAAAATTCTGACAGGTAAGGCGTGTGAAACCAGAAAAATCCTAACATAAATGTTTCACTCAGCAGTCAAAACTGAGTATTAAAAGCTATGGCTAAAGATCTTATAAACTCACACCCAAATCTTCTGACTGATCTCCCACTAGATTTAGCCAACATCCACCTAGCAGTGAGCACAAGCATAGGGCTGTCCGAACCCCTGTCCAAAATCCACGTTTCTCCTGAAACGCAAAACGCAAAACACAGGAACGCAGCAGGTAGCCATCTGATCTCGTCATGTGCAGTAAAGATGACAAGATCTTACAATTTAACTGGAGAGCAGGAAAAGCAGTCTCTCAGATGGTCAAGGCTATCAAAAAAGCTGTTTCAACTGAAACTTCACTTCATGTAATGTAATCCCTGCCCCACACGAAAAGGAACCAACTCAGCAAGCACAGAGAAAGCCCTTGCAGACGGGTGCCTTTCACGGCCTGCATGCACTCAGCCCCAGCCCGGAATCAACCTATTCTGCAGGTTTGAGCAGGACTTCCTACCCACAGTGCTTTAGCTACTTGCTCATCTGAAAAATATGGCATTTGCAAATTTATTTAGATCAAGTAGGTTGGACTGTACACCATGACTCAGAGTACAAAACACCCAGTGCTCGAAGCAGGACCAACCAGTTTCCTCTTATCATTAAAGAAACAATGCTGCGATAAAATTAGCATCTCCAGGCAATCACTTGAATCCCTTGAAATTTCTGGAATAAGCACCTGTTGCAAAAAAAACCCACCCTCAAAAAACAACTCCTCACCCCTCTGGGAAAAAAAAAAGAAAAAGTTCTGAAGCACTTCATCTGACAGAAAACGTTGCTGCTTTTTAGAACACGAGCTTGCTGCTGGCTGAAGCAGGAAGCACAAACGGTGGAAAAGCCGGTCAGGGAGGAAAGAGCAATGAAAAGCCCCTTGAGCGAGAAGCAGGTACCGAACCCAGCGAGAGCTCCCGGGTGCGCGGGGGAAGGGTGGCGAACCCCCCTCCCAAACGGTGGGGCGGGAAGTGCCTCCCCCTGTCCTCCCGGACCCCGCTTCCAAGATCGATAAATGAAGTGACCTGGGAGCGAGGCCTCTCTCCCCTTGTCCCTGCGGCAGCAGCCGGCGGAGGAACACGGCTCCCGGGACCCGTGTGCGGCGGTTGCCGCCGGTGGCCGGGGGAAACGGAGAGATGGCGCCCCCCGCAACCCCCCCTCCCAACCGCCACCGCCGGGCCGTTCACCGGCCCCGCCACGCGCTCTCCCCTCCCACCGGGGCCCGGCAGCGCCCCGGAGGCGCCGA
>VWZK01015135.1:43353-74739 GCA_013396935.1 Baryphthengus martii
GGGGGGCGGGGCCGCGCCGCGCGCCTCGCGGAGCGTTAGAGCCGCGACGGGGTCGGGAGACGGCGCCGAAGGGAGGAAAGTACCCGTGGAGCTTTCGAGAAGGGTTCAGCTGCCGAGGGAGCCCAGCGCGTGGGCCCGGGCGCCGGCCCTGCCTCGAGCCCGCTACCCCCTCGCCCCTCCCGCCGGCTTCTTCCGAGGCGGCAGTAGGAACGGTTTAAGCAGATGAACACACGGTGGTTTAAAGTAGAATTGATAATAAGGCAGCCTCGTAGAGAATCGGTTAGGTTACTGCAGAGGTTCCTCAGGACAGCTTTTAATTGTTAAAACTTAACATCACGCTACCGCTGTCTTGACAAGGGCCTGAAGGTGCTGTAATTGGTGTCCTTGTGGTGCGCTCTTCAACTTAAAATGCGAGGAGGACACGAGTGCTATGAAACAGCAGGTCCCTGTAAAAACAAGTGCTTTTTCAGGTCCACCTAATAGAACATCTCTCCAGGAAGAGAGAGGGGATTTTGACTAGAAGGACTTAGAACCACAAAGAGCACCAGAGCTAACAGCTCAAGTCACCTTCCCTCACTTTTATCATGTTGAAAGAGCCAGACAACATTACTATAAAACTGTAGTCATTTCTATAAAGCCTTACTTATACGTTGTTATAGACTGACTGAATAAAACATAGTGTCTGCTCCTGGCTTGAAGCCATCCTGCGCTTCAGCCACCCACTTTAGGATGTGACTGAGCACATCTTTACTTGTGGTACCTGCGCTCAGACGAAGAATGCTCCTCACCGATCACATCCACTTACCCTGCCAGGCACCGTATCCCAAGAGCACACATCCCAGAAGAATCCTGGAATGCACAAAATGGGTGAAATGGAGAGGAAGGTAAATTTAAAAGCACCACAATTGCACTCCCAGCTCCTAACAGAGGCTGAATCCAAAAGGCCAGACCTGAAGCAAAAGTCGCCCGAATGGTACAGTGCGCACAACTGCGTACTCCACACTAACTGAATTGCTCTACAGCTCTACTCCTCCAGATCTGTTACATGTGTAGGCATGTCCACATTTACGAGTAGTGTTAAGGTAGATGCAGCCAGTGAGTGTATTCCCCAGGTCTGTGAAACTGCATCTCCCACATCCTGAGAAACTGTTGTAACCATGAAGGTAGCAACTGAATGGAGACCATCTTTGCAATGATTATTACCACTCTTCATTCCTTTTTTTTTTAATGACAGACATCTTTTAAAATTTTTTGAAGTTAAAATTATTAGCTTTGACATTTGCAAAAGATCGTGTCACTTCGTTTCTGCCAAAACTACTCAGAAGAATAAGTTCCCAGAAAATCTCCATTTTCCCAGAATAGGGTTTTTCAACTAATACCAAATTTACTGACATATTTTCCCACTATATGTTGTCATCTCTTATCACAGATGAAAACCCAGTCCCTGAGCTTTGCTGAAAGCTTCTCTTAAATATATGGCTTTAACTTTCAAATATCTGCAGCAGCAAATTATGCTATATCATATTAATTTAGCCATCTGTACTATTCCAGCATAGATTTGTGTTCAGTTTTAATCTGCTCTGCCTCAGCTTCTGCCCCCTCTCCTCTTCTAGATGATGCAGTGCTGTCTGTGTGGTGTAGGTAACGCTGGGAAGCAAGCTACATTCCTCCTCCCCGTTTTGCACTCTCATCTCCCCTGCAAAGCACTCAAAAAAAAAAAACGCATGGGGAGGACATCTGGTGAAGAAAAGTGGGGTAGAAAGTCACTTGGAAGGAGTCAGGTATTCGGGAAGAGAGGTGAGGATGTTTCAGCACCTTCATCACCATCTTTTATGATCAGACTAAAAATGGGCAGGTAAGATTTGGGTTGGTGGTGATGGTGAGAAGAGTTAGTAATGGGAGAAGGAAGAAAAGCACAACCTCCATCCAAATCTCATTGATCCTTGGCCATCCAGCAAAACAAAGCAGCACCATGTCAGTGGGTAGTGCTGAGATACTTGCATGTCTGGTGCCAGAAAAAGATTATTATGGTATCATTCATCTCTACTTCAAAATTGTTTCTCTTCCTGCCTTCTGCTTTAGCTTCTCCATTTCCGTTACTTCTGAGAAAATCTGCCTTTACCATAGAAAGAGAACAACTTTTGCTTAAATTTCAAATTTAATATGCAAGAAAATACCAGCCCTAAATATTGCATTCACAAAAGGTGAATCATCATAAAAAAATATGCCTAGACAAAAATCTGAATTCCACAATAGAAGCAGGATTTATTTTTTTTTCCTCTCTACATCAGAAGTCGGGAAAAAAAAAAATTACTCTCGCGGTTGTATACAACCTGCTATATTCTATTAGTATTTTTGGATAACACTAAAAGGATAGTAATGAAACCTGGTTTTATAGACCCAAATGCTCCTGAATAGATGATCCACTTCAACAAAAATTCTAACCCTAGCTCCATGAAATACATCTATGTATTTCATTATTCAGTACTTGCTTGAAGTTGCCATGGACCCCTTATCACCGCAATAGAGCAGTATCATTAGGAGCAAACAGCAGAATTTTGGACAAGCTATTTGAAGGTGAAGGGATCTATGCTGTAGAACAGCATCATGAGTTCCTGAAATCCCCACCATGCTCAGAGGAAAAGACTCCACTAGAGGCAAAAAAAATAAAGCAAACTTTTAGACTTCTAACAAGTACAGAGGGCAAACAACATAATAAAAAAAAAAAATCTCTTGTCAAAAGAGGAAGGTGAGATTAAAGGTTCTAAATTTCTTAAGGTCCTAAAAACAGAGCAGAAGACACTGCAACCCCCCTATCCTCCCCAAGCCCAAAAATCCAACCAGAAGAGAAAAGAGGACTTTGCAAGTTAACAGGAAGATGCTCATTAACACATGAAATTATGACAGTCCATATAGAGCCTGAATATGGAGACTTCAAACTAAAAGCAAACAAGAAGCCCATGCCAGGGGTTACTAATGTGCTAAGCACCAACATACAGTTAAAGACACAATCTGGCTGAGGATTTTTTGCCTCTACTAAACTGTAGAGACAATCAATAATTAACATGCTTATGAATTTAGTAAAGAGCAGTTTAATTACAGATTATTGTCAAATCTCTCAGGCAATAGTCTTTCAATTTTGTTGCTCAGTTGTGTAATCATAACTTTAATTAATATTCTTTAGATGACTTCTTGTTAAACAAGAAACTGAAACACCACAAGTAGGAGCAACTCTGAATGATACTACTAGCTGTGCAGCAATTACACTAATAGGCGTTGTGGCACATCTACGAACACTAAATCTTCCCAACATTTGGGAAATGAAGGGAATGAGAGAATGTGGTCACACCATCAGACATATGGCAGTCATTTGGATTCAGGAAGGTGGGAAAGGGGAGAGAGCCTGGTTTGCATTCAGATCTTAGGATGTTTTATTGTTTGGGTTTGTTTTTGGTTTTAAGTTGAGTTTAAGGGCACTGGGCACTCTTTTCAGGGGTGCCCGGTGACAGAACAAGGGGCAACAGGCACAAACTGGAACACAGGAAATTCCATCTGAACATGAGGAGAAACTTCTTTCCTGTGAGGGTGACAGAGCCCTGAACAGGCTGCCCAGAGAGGTTGTGGAGTCCCCTTCCCTGGAGTCTTTCAAAACCCTCCTGAATGTGTTCCTGTGCAACCTGCTCTAGGTGACCCTGCTTTAGCAGGGGGGGCTGGACTAGATGATCTCCAGAGGTCCCTTCCAACCCCTGCCATTCTCTGATTCTGTGATTTTTTCAAACCTTCTTTAATTAAACAGAATATGTGGGAGAAAAATCATGTCAGAAAGACAAAGGAAATAAAAGAAACACTTCACCAAGGAACTAAGTGTCTTTGAGAAAAAGTAACAGCGTGTATTCAGATCACTATGATGCAGGGGAGATAAAAACAACTAAGAGAAAAGAAAGAGAAAAGACAAATCTGACAGATTGTGTGCCCACAACTGACAGTTTTAGAGAAATATCTGACCAGCAGGGAGTCAGCCAGGCAAAGTTACTTCGGCAGCCCTGAGCTGAAAGCCCCAGCCCACAGAACGAACCATGTTCAGAAGGGAGGCTTGCTGAAGGAAACAGGAAAGGTCCACATGGCTGCGGTTTACCTGAAGATAGTCAGACTTATAAATAGAAGATACTAAATAAAGAGATACAGTTGAAATTAAGTTCTCTTTTTTGAGGGCTGAATGATTACTTTGTGGGTTTTGTTTGTTTTTTGTTGTTTGTTTTGAGTTTTTTTAAAGCAGAATTTCATCACATTTACAGAACACTAACTGCTTGTTTAAAGTTTCCATATTTCTACACAGTGCATCTACTAAAAGAAAACCTCGAGAAAGATCTTTGAACTATTGACTGAGGATTTATTCCTAAACTTTTATGCAAATACACCTTGACAAAAAAAAGTTTGAAACTACTAATGAATCTTTGTGGCCAGTCACACACCACAAAGTTCGTCACCACAAGACTAGGTCCGGAATAAGCTTGCACAAACACATCTCACAGTTCAAGACCAGACCTGACCATAAATCAGCACCTATCCAGCTTCTTGCCAAAGTCTTCTGAGGGAACTACATCCCACGGCAGCTTGTACAGCTGGCTTGAGAAAGGGTAGGAGCCAATATTTTCTGATCTCAAGTCCAATACTTTAAAAGATGGCCCTCCTCCTGATACGCCAAATCCAAGGATAGAAGAAATACAGAGCACAAATAGCACAACAAACTGGAAGCCAACAATTAAATTCATAGCCAGATGCAGCACAGCCTGTAAAGGCCAGTACCAAGGGCACCTGCATCCCAATCATAAATTTCATCCTGTTTTATCCTGTTCCAAAGGAGAAACAAACCCAGTATCCACCAACCCTCTTCAAAACTGAAGTTTTGCTTTAACTATATAGTTATTAAGTGCACCACTTTTCCTGAGCTTGTTGGTCTCTCTCTGCCACGGGTCACAGAATTTCTGTCCCCACTTCTAAGCTAAGTGGTGGAATTAAAGGTAGCTTCACCCCTCAGCATGCAAGAGCTCACTGCAAGGCAGATCAGAGGCTAAATCCTTGTCCTGGTTGGCACCTTTACTTTTTTTTCTTCTTTTGAAAAAATGTTCCTTAAGGGCTAAGTCTATTCCGTGCTCCCTCAGTGAGCTGTCACTGAGCACAGCTCATGGGAAAAGTGTTGTCAGGATCATAATTTCTTTTATTTATGCTGGAAAAAAAAGTAGTTAAAACACAAACAGTATTTTTAAAATTTAATTCCTAAACTTGTATTTACATAACTGAGTAGAAATAGATTATTTTGAAAAAAGTTCTTGGAACTTTCACTTACTGAAACAGGATAAACTGGAGCCTTGAATATGAAAGTTGCTCTTCAAAAGACCATACAATGGATTTGTGTGCCTGGAGAACATGCAACTCTCTTAACACCAAATGTTATTTAAAAATGCCACTCCATGCCTAAGCTAGAGATTATGGAGCCTAACTCTGAACACTATTTGTTTCAATATTTTGGTCTCATCTATGACTTTTTTTTTAAATATCTGAATATTTACATCATGATTTATACGTATGAAGACAACCTCAGTATCTGAATATTTACATCATGATTTATACTATGAAGACAACCTCAGCAGAGGATTGAATCACTGTTTTGATGCAACTAACTCCAGACTCAACTTGAGATACTACTTGCAGACTAGCAGGCTAGTCTGAGGCATCTTCAAAACTCCCAGGCCAGCATATTCACCACTAAAAGGTAAAGGGGAAAAAAAAAATCTAACCAAACATTTTAATTAGTCTGCACAGTTTACATGTGTTTAATTCCACAGCAAAAGTGCACAGAATAAAAAAGGAGTGATTCCTTCCTCTAAAATATATTCCCTGAAAATAGCACAAAATTATGAAATCTTATATATTTTTATGTCTGGACAAAAAAAGGCATAATTATGCTTTCCTCTCATTCTGGTCATCTGATTAAAAAAAAAAGAAAAGAAAAAGTAGTAAAGGCGACTTTCAGCTGCCCAGCTGTTTTTGCTCACATTCAGTACCAGTGATCAGCTTTCCAGATAATATCGTATTTTCTGTAAACAGGGTTTTAGTGTTGTTCCTTGGGCATCTAGTGGCACTGTTAGGTTACACAGCTAGTCACCAGCTAATTACAGCTCAACTCTCCTGCAGTGTCTACAGCTACACTTGAATAAAATATTAAGAAATCCTGCCGTAAGCCTTTTATTTTTTCCAAATCAAAAGCATTTTATTTTATACTTAAAAGTACTCAGTGGATTCTAAAAGTAATACTGAGCCCCATCCTACTTTGTATTGCACCTTTTAAATATCTTCCGAAGCCTGGATTTCCACACCTGTCAAGTCACCTGGGTGCCCTGTGCAAGCCCCACATACACACACCAGCACCCATCAGCAGCCAAAGAGAAGCTCAAATAGCATTTAATAAAACCTTAATGATAACAGTAGGAGTGGCCTTTTTCAAAATTGATGTGACACACGTTTGCTTATTGTTTCATTGCAGATATAACTTACCGGGAAACGGCTTGGCAAGAATGATGGATCCTGTAAGGATCTTCAAGAGTGAATGACAATGATGATTACAAATGCTGATTTTTCAACTGCAGGAAAATTTTGAGAGTTTCCACCTTAACAACTTGATATTTTATATTCTAAACTGCATGGTTTTTTTTTTTCTACTCCATTTTACTCTAGTAAACAAAAGTATTTCAAAATTATTCAAGTTTTTCTAACACTTACTTTTTGTTCTTAAACACAAAAGTAAAAAGCATGGGCCCATGCCTTGTGGTTTAGAAACTGAAAAATAATTCTACTGGCTTACTAAATTTGGCATCACAGTGAGATACTTAATTGGCAAGTTGGTTTTACCAAAATGTTTAGTGTTTCTTAAGTTTTATGTGTATGCTGCAGATTACAAAAGTGTACATTTCAGTTAACTTGTTTCTTATAAACATTGCCATGTAGTAAGATAGACAAGAAATGAACCTTAAGCATCAGTGTTTGGTGCAACACACAGAGACCAAAAGTAGATGCAAGAAATATGGAGGGTAATCTCCAAACCTAAGCTCACCTGTGGATAGCTGTCAGCTTCTTAAGAGCTATAGGTATAAAATAGCCAAACAGATTAAGTGATACTATTGCTTTCTGAAATTGCCCACTGATATTGCATAGCAATACCTTTTTCTTGAGCAAATAAATAACCTTTGGTTTTTCATGGCACAAACCATGACACAAAGGAGGGAATGGAAGGTTTGTCCAGGGCTGCTAAGTTTCCAAAGTAGTTTTGCCAGACTACAATATATATCTATATATATCTGAAAGTTGACTGCTGCAGTGGGTAATAGCTAAGCTTAAATTTCGCTGTGACAGAAATCTTGCCTAGCTCATAGTGCAATGTGAAAGCTCTAGAGCTGCCCATTGCTCCCTATTTAGCTACACGAAGCAATGAATTCTAAATTAAAATACCAAGATTGTAATTTGTCTGTATGCCCTGTGCGGCACTGTCACAAATGCCATACATAAATGGATTGTTAATTTTACTTTTTCTACATAAATACTAAGTAAAAAAGACAAACGATCACATTTTTATTCTTCATCTTCTTCTATGTCACTTTACAAACTTTCAGCAGAACAGAACAGCTATGTTTGCACCTGCACTTCATGAGGTAGTAGTGATGATGTCACAGTGTGTAAAAGTGTGGCCATTCGTACTTACCAGATAACACGTTGTTCAGGTTATGGCATAGAATGATACCAAACCATCTTTAGAGTCAATCTTAGTGCATAAGGCACTAAGCTTTTCTTTTGACTTTTGTGAGCAAGATTTTGTGTATTTGTAAAAGACCTATTACACACATATATTTGTAGTTTAAAATGACTTTTCTATGACACATACAGCAATGAAAACTATATCCATGACTGGCAGCACACTGTTTTAGCAAAACAAGAAAGAACTTACCTGTTTGGAAGAGTACACTTGACAAACACCACTCACAAACTACTGCTGTGCTGATATCTACTGAAGTTTCCACCAGCACCCATCCATCCCTCTAACTGGAGCATCCTCACAAAGCTAGCGATGGAAAGTTACACAAGGCTAACATCAGTCTTGCTTTCTTACTACCGCCTAGGATTCACTTTTTCATTTTAATCTTCGCATCCTTAGACCATCCAAATGCTCAGCTAGACCTGCAGCATGAAGCCCACGATAGCCTTAAAGGTGAAAATGAGACGTATCATTCAGAGTTAGTATCGCGGCTCCGGTTCTGAACATACTTTGGACAACAGATAAGTAGAGAGAATGTATTACTGGAATTAGAGGGAGAAAACTTATTAGAAATCTAATTAAAGAGAAATTTTAACCTATTACTTAGAAAGCATTATACTGTCTGCACAAGCTGGAAAAAGCCGTTTTCCTTAAAAGGAAGGGAAAAAGCCTAGAGATTAAGAGTGGATTCTCAATCCCAATAACAATTACAATTGTGAATGCTGCCAAATTTAAAATGAAGAAACAATACATGTAATCTGTAAACCAAGGATTGATCTCAGCAAACTTGGAGCAAAACCACCTTGTATCACACTGTTGTCATTGTGCTGATGAAATGCTTAAACTCAGTGTCCTAAACCAAAAACTATCATTACATTAGTTTACCAAGTACTCACCATGCCTACGGGTGCTTCACCTGCAGCATCAGCCAGGAAGAGTTTATTACTGGATAGTAAGAACGTCAAAGCTGACTTAAGCTAAAAGCTCCAGAATCTTTAGGGATTTGAGCTACTTTTGATTGAACCATCAAGGTCCCCTGGCTCTCAATGGACTGGGGATTATATTTAGCTGCTTTGTGCAGGGTTTTAAATCAGAAAGTAATTTTGAAAACTGTTTTAGCTGTACTTTTTTTTTTTGAGAGGTACTAAGGAGTAATTTCCAATTTTGAAAAACTGTGGTTGATATCTAAGCACCTTCACGGATGCAGTAACGTGGGTTTGCTGTTTCACAGGACAGAGTTTACACATCAAAACTGAACAACTTGATTTATTTAAAATTCACCTCAAAATGCATTGTTTAGTTTCTTTTTTAAAATGAACATTCAAAGCATCAAAATATTACCAATTTAAAAAGAACCTTTGTTAAGAATAAGATAATTTACATACTGTAGATTGTGGCAGTGAGGGGAGAGAAACAACCACTGGTAGATTAGGCACAGTACTAAGGCCAACATGTCAGAAAACAACATAGCTCTATGCACAACTTTTAAATGATCCGGACAAAATAAAAGAATTGGGCAGGAAAATAAAACCAACTGCTTACTGAAGGGTGTTTGTATGGAAAAAAAGTGTTAGTAAGTTTTCTATCTAGACCTAACTCATTCACGTATTTAAAGAACTCTAGCTTCTTCCAGATAACAGAAAAATGTTTCTAAACCAAGGCAGATTATTATTTGGAACTGGCATAGTAAAATAAAGGATCACAGTATACAGAGCTTAAAGTCCTGTACCAGGAAAAAACAACAAGTGGTTTACAAGGGGATCATTTAAGTATATTATCTAATTTTTAAAAAACAGAGATATAAAATATCAGTTGCATAGGGATTTAAATATAAGGCCAAGCAGGAGATTAAAGTAAAATAGAGATCATAAGAAGGGCACTATGGTGTCAAAACATAGTATTTCCATTTGAATTAACATCTAATTCAAAATCACAGTATTTTGCTAGTACTACAAACAGTGAATGTCAAACTGTTCCATTAATCTTGAACTGAAAACTGACATTAGAACTTCTAAATAGTACAAAACTAAAGCTCATTGTCTAAACCTGATCAGTGTATTAGCACAACAGTGCTTGGTACGTACCTGATTTATATACTCTACCTTCTGTAAATAATATAAAGGTTATTTCTTGTTAATAAGTGTGAGATCAGAATATTACTGCATGCCATCAGTGGTTTGCAGGCTTACTTGATATTTAATTATTCAGTCTTTAAAAGTGTAAGATCCCACCCTGCAGAATCTTCACCCTTTGAACACAGAACACTGTCATTAATAAAATACAATAGAAGTTCCACCACTAACAACTAACATAAGCCAGGATTGTAGCTCTAAACCCAGTACAGTTCATTATTATTAACTCACAGCAATTTTTGTTAGGAAGGTAACCTGTAGACTTCCAAATAATCCTGCATGTATTAAATATAAACAAGTATGTAACTAACGGTCGTCTCTTGGCATTTCAAGTAGATTATTCAATTGTGAAAGTATTTCCGCAAAAATCAATTTTTAGTTGTGAAAATGAAGTTCAAATATTAATTTCTGTATCTACATGTAGCTTAATTAATCTAAAATTTTAAGGAATAGTAGTGTAAGGAAAAAAAAAATTTCCAGATGAATCAGGTATTAAGGAACACTAACTGGGAATACCTGAACCAACATTGTAACTGAAAAAGTGCATAAACATAGTAATACTACAAATGTGTTAACTACAGAACAAAAGGTTTTCTGAAAGCTAAGCGATACTATTTTACATGTTATTTACAGGTTGCAATTTTTCTAGAGACCACAGAGCCAATTTACGATCTTAAAATTCCTTTGTTGTATTCAAAGCGTCCTTTGGCATCCACCCTGTTCGGTCAAGAACCTGTTCACACCCCAGTGAATCAGGTACTGTCCAGTCGAACCACACTTCCATTGTGGTTCTGCAAGACTTCAAAATTCACTCCTTTCTGTTTTCTGAAGAAAAAGTAGTATTTTCATTTCACGCTTTCTTTGTAGGTGTTTCAGATTCTGTAGACTGTCTCCCATCAGTCCATGCCTCTCGTGTGCTCTTCAGTGCTAGCGTTTTCTGCTGGTCGACCACAACATAATCAACTCTTTCATCTGCCACACTGCTGCCTGAACCACTGCTCTTTTTCTGTAAAAGGCAAGGCAGAGTGAAAAAAGTACGTTAAAATAAATTAATGACGAAAACTAAGCAGATGTCCCAAAAAGACAGAAAACAAGCACAGATTTCTCTGAGAGGTCCAACATAGGCTCCCCAATTGACTACATGACAAGCTAGTTAAGATGATCTTGCTGGAGGCTCCCTCTTTCCCAGCAATTACTTGTGAAGAGATTTCAAATTCTTGATGGCAGAAATGCAAGAGTTGAAGATTTGTTTACCTTACGAGGTGGGGTAGATTTTCCTGAATCTAGGTCCAGATCTAAATATTCTACTTGTTTATCTCCTTTAGGTTTTACCATAGGGCTGCTTCCTCCATCAAGACTGTTGCTTCCAAACAAATTCTGAAATTGTAATATAAATAACTTAGCTACAAATGTACAGGCTAATGATTCACATTATCAAATAGGCTTTATAAACTGCCAAAATATTAAAGGTTAAAGAACCGACTGAGAACTTTTGCAATCAGTTAAACCATGCAAATTTTATCAACGTTGTATAGCAAGGGGATATATTTTAATTCAAAACTGGAACAGAGTCGAAAGCCAACAGGAGGGAAAAACCCCAAACCAACCCCCCCAAATTTAAGGTTGTCAAGGAACCAATCTGTGCCTTCCACCTAATGTCCCTTTCATAACATGAGATAAGAATGGAGTGTGGTTTTTCTTTTTAAATGAAGTTGTTACATCTCAAATTTAGCCTTAATTACAATTTTTTTTATTTCCTTATAGTGATGTTAAATTCCTTACAAGAATTTCAGCTTTACAATAGTGGCAAAGCTTCAAATGAAACTTTTACATTTCATTCAAAAGCCATCATGATTAAGCTGAAAATAAAAAAAGTATTATTCAAGCATTAAGATCAAAAAATTGAAATTCTAGAAAATTTGTGTAGGGCTTCCTGAACTGAAGTTGCATTGTATATACCTAAATTTCAATTAACCCAGACTTTTACAACCTCACCTCCTCTGTCCTCTCCCAGCCTGATCCCTCCCTCTTAACAGGTGTTATAGGAACAGTACAATAGAAGGACTCTTCTCTAAAAGATAAAGAAAAAAAAGGAAGACAGAGGGCAGCAGTCAGCAAAAAATGAAGAGGAAGGCAGAAGGAAAGACACAAGGGTAAGGCCGACAGCAACTTGAAAGAAAAAGCAGAATATTGCTAATTTTATTAAATAAAACAGAAGTATGACATGTCCAAACAAGAGGCTTCGAAGCTGATGACAGAAAAAGTTGAAAAAGTATGGACTCCTTGCTAAGATGCAGTTGGAACAAATAAAAATTTCCAAAACATCTGTGTAATTGGCACATTTTAAAACCAAAGCCTTGAGATCTGGAAACATTTATGTTCTCTAGGAAATAAAATATTCTATGGGTTAAAGCTTAATGGGCTGGGTTTTTTAAACTGAAGTTATCCATTAAATCCGTATAGTCCAACTCATTTGATATTAAGCAGTAACAAGGACAAACACAAACAACTGAGACAAAGTTCATTTTTGTCGCCTAAATTCTCCAAACAAATTTCTGCATATTTAACGTACAAAAATCAGCTTCTGTATCAATGTTTCCAGCATAAATAAAAAAGCTAGTACTCTTTAAACAAAAAATAATCTGTAATTTCAAACAAACTAGACAGGCAGAACATACTCATTAGAAAACAGAAACTTCAAATATACATAAATGAGAGGAAATCTGTAGAGCAACCTTAAAGAATGAACGGTGCAAGCAAACAGAAGATATTAATGACAGGCCATCTGAGCTGTGATATTAATTAGACCATCTTGGCACTGAAGTTAAACTGCTGAGAAGGCATTGTAAGAATCCACAGAAATCCCCAATTTGAACTGCGATTCTGCTGCGGGGAGAGCTGTAGGCATGGGGGATTCTAAACCTTTGTGTAAAGTGGGATGTTTCTTGCGGGATGTTACCAATTACTTACCAATGCCTCTTCGTAAGACAGGGGCTAAGTTTTTACACCATCAGCTCCCTACTGCTGAAGCACCCTTCCCCTGGGAAGCGTGGCTGCGCTCCTGGCAGGGCAGACATGGTGCAGAGCATGGGCCAGGATGGATGCTCTGCAGGATCCTGAGCTTGCACCAAGCCAGAGATGCTGCCACAGAGAAGCCAGCAGGAGGGGCTCGCTCAGGGGGACCTAAGAGGCAGCATCCAGAGGCAGCAATGGTGAGCTGAGGGGAGGAAGACTGGAGGAGATTGGGAAGGACATCCAGAGCAGCAGGGGATGGGGAAGCAAGCAGCGCTGCGAGAAGAGGAGAGTCCAGGGTGTAGTGAGATGGGCTAGCACGTGCCATATAGGAAGGCAGGCAAACGAAAAGAACAAAAAAGGCTGCTAGAAGGTCTTTCATAATGTTTTGGAGATGAAAAAAGGCTGCTGTATTCCCTACTATGAACACAAGCCATAAAAAATGGAGTGGATGCATTGAACTAGACTGAATAAAAAGCTGAGCTCAAGATACAGCTTTTCCTACAGTGCTTTAGGGGTGTTCTGGACCACATTTTAGTTTAGGCCTAGGTCTACTGCTACTCTCTTGCTTTAAAAGACTGTTATTGGTTCTTATTTTTCTCACTCTCCTTTCCCCTGAACCAAACGAAACCCACAGCACACATCATTAACTCTTCCTAGCTAGCTCTTCACTTAATGCACTGCAAGCTGAACATCTAAAACTTTATTATCTGAGAAAATTCTCCCCCATAGGGGAAAAAATACAGATATTCAATACACAAAGACCTCTTCTATCCTCCTTTCATTTTGAAAGATGCCTAATAAAAGTACACATAGCTCAGTTTATATAGAATGTAAACAAAAAATATCTTTTGCCCCTGTTCCTTCCACATTTCTTGGAAGATGTCCTTTCAATAAAGGTTTTTAAGTGTGTCTCAGGTCCTAAAACAGTTTCCTTCCCTTGATGTTATAATACTGAAGTGGTGCATAGCCTAGGACAAGGAATTATAAAAAGGAGGCTTCCCCACCCCTCCTGCTAGAAAAGAGTTATGTATTGAACTGTTTTGTATAATGTGATTATGCTGTTAACTTCTCCGGTGAAATCTTACTAAAATTACAGATTTTCTACTGAGATTTTTTCATCATTATTTTGACCTAAAAGTATAAAGGGAGTGATGTTGAGTGGAAGGATCTGTGTTTGCATGATTTAAAAGTAAGGACTGCACAGGAAGAGAGTAGTTAAGACGTAGATTTTACATACTGGGTCTTCAGTGGACTGATTTGGATTCATGGATACATAATTCTCTTCACTGTCATGCGAGTCACTGCTGGAAGTTGTGCTATGAACCGAATCCGGTCTGGGAGACATGGGAAACCTGGAGGAGCTAATTACCAGGAATTATTTTACAAACAATACATCATCTCGAATATCTTAAACCTCCTGGTAAACAACAAAAATAAGCATATTAGAGCTGAAGTTTTCATTCAAGTTTACTAGAGTGTCACTTTATTTGGTTATACACAGTCCCTTATATTGTAATATTACAAAGTAAAAATGGATATGGACACACAGTTTCAATGCACATAAGCATACATACAAACACACACATACACACACACATTTCCAAAGGGAATCTCAATTTGTATTACACAGGCTAAAAATAATAAAGTTGCACACACATGTATTAACACTCTAGTCAACAGAAACAACTAATCTGAATGAGGAAAAGTCACAAAACTTACTCTCGTGCAAAGCTTCTGGTGATGGGAGATCTAACTGGCGCTTGTAATTCTTCCCATTCAGGCAGAGGTTTTATCTCTAGTGGAGCTGGTTTTGCTATGCAAGAAACAGACAATCTTAAAGCGTAGAACACTTCTAAACAAACTTAAATTTAATAGCTTTTCAAAGCCTAAATACCAAAAAAATGACTATTTTTAAGATAGTAAATGCTAGTTTGGAAAAGGAGATATCGTTCAGCTCTCAGAAAGCCATGACACATTAACTTATATTTTTCATCATTCCCGGTACTGAAAAGCAACATTAATTAGGAAAAAAAAGAAACAATTTAAGGATTTTGCAACACATGCTTGTACACTGTAATTCTGTTCTGAAAGGAGACTCTGAAAATGGCATCATCATGTTCTGCCTTTACTGTGCCACAATGAGTTGTTGAATTGACAAGCCCAGGACAGAGCTGATGGACTCTTTCAGCAGAGCCAACTCCGGGTACTTTTCTTGGCTCATGGACAATTATTATTTTTATGCAAACTCTTCCCTCGCTGCACACATGTGCCCTTACTGATGAGGTTTCATAGCTCAAGGTGTGGGCAGAATCTAAAGCTAAGACTAAGTTTGCAAAAGTGAGAGATGAGTCAACACCCAGTTTCAGTTCCAAGAGGTGCTTGGCTTGTTTCAGTGCTTATCAACAGATGAGCAGATGTAGCAGCATGTTTGTGCCATTAATGACAGCAAACATTGGTCCAGAAAAGGTGCCATTTTTCAATTCCATTTTCAGAACAGAACCACAAATAGAGTATTAGTGAGAAACGCATTATCCCTCCCTCCAGCTTGCATGTTTTACCCCTCCCCTAAAACATGAAGTGGGGGGAATAAAATAAATAAATAAAATCCACATGAACTGCTGTCACAGTTTCAATCTCAACCTCATCCTCCCTGAAGCTGTTTTTTAGAAAATAAAATGTAGTGTCATTATAACGACACCCCTTCCCCTCCTTGCCGCTGCTCGCCCTCCTCCCCCTGCCCCAGTCTGTTAGCTGCCTATTAGCAGATCTACCCAGTTCCAAAGTCAGGCATGTCACACTAGATGGAAGGTAAGCCATCAAAAGTGACCACATGAGGAACTGACAGAAATCAGTTGCTTAATCAATGTGGTTGTCTCACAAGGAAAAAGAGGAACTGTACGCATTATACTTTCATTATACTCACTCCTCAGATTGAGTTAATTGAAAAGTCAGCTATCGTCTACTGAACATAGGGGCTCCAAATTCAGATTTTCTGGATAAGTATCAGTCTTTAGTATCCCAAACAGTTTTCTCTGTTAAGAAGTCATAATTACGCACTTAAAGCATATCGAGCCTCCTCCAGTAATTCTGCCACTTTACCTCACTTGCTCATAAAAACCTGTCACCACAGACTCAGGAGAGGAACTACAACTCATCTATCTCAAGATATAAGGCATCATATGAGATAAGAGTGGCAGAACCAAACTTGACATAGGTAAGATGGTACTAAAGCATGAGTGACACAAAAATGACCAGCTTGGCTGAAGCCATCTGTAAAGGCCTGAGACTACCTGGCAGGTAGAAATGATGGGCAAGGTACTGCTGCAGCAGAAATAGTCAGGACTTTGTTCAAAGCTCACTGAGAACAGCAGCAATATTTCATCCAGATGCAATGGGCTTTCACAACCAAAAGGTAATGATCAGTGACACTTGGTGTGAAATTTTTAACATTATTTGTAATCTCCTCTACTTCTTGTGACTATATAAGGAACCAACTCAGTACCTTCAATACAGCCCATCAGACTAATTGCGATGCTCATTAGGATGCATAAATAAATCTCTACTAGTAAATGGTCAGAGGACCAATATTTTGCTTTATTTCAGTGTTTAGTCAACTGCAGGAGACCTAAGTAAACTGTGATTTCAGGTTATTGCCTAACAAAAGTTATTTCAAGTAACTTAAAATTGTCATACATATTTGCTTCTAAATAAACAGACAAAAGTAAATTCAAAAGATGAACAGCTATAATGTAAGAGATCAGAACACCCATGTTAATGTCAAGGATATGTTTCCATGCACTTTTCAAGCCAGAAAGACTTCGATTTCTTACATAGGAAAAATTTTTGCTTGTCAAGGAAAACATATCCATGATCTTAGATTTTAACAGAAGTCAAAAGACTATACAAGAGTTATTCTAGAATACCAGTTTCCTTAATTTTTGTTTTACTTATTTTTATAAAGCTCCATATACATACAGTGCTAAAGTACATACCCTTTCTTCTTGTAGTAAAGTCACCTATGGTTTGTGAATCAGTTCGCTCTAAACCATGTGGTTTAGGTCTTAAAATTTTAGGACTTTGACCTAATTGGTAAAAAGAAGACTCTCTTAATAATATTCTATTTGTAACTTGAAAAATGGAAATTTTTAAATAAACAGCACAACCCCCTGCAGAAAGGTTAACGCCACAAGCATAAGCAAGCTGCTGAAGGAAAAAGTTTTACAGTCTAGCTCAGTCTCACGCTAAGGGCTTAAGCACCAAACCAGAAACAAAGAAAACACTGCATGCAAGTAATTTGTCGGAGGCAAGCATAAAAGGTGTACAAAAAAAGGCTAAAAAGTGCATCAACAAATATAGTAACTGATTATTCTATTAACTGGTTTCAAGTTGCATTACATCAAAAATTTCATATTTGAGGAATGTGTGACAGGAGAATAGTCACATTTCAGATGGAAGTTGAGGTACCCTCCAAGAAATGAAATCCTCTTCAGTCACAATATTACTTTGGAAATAGTGATACTCTTGGGATGTCTTGTATACATTGTGTATCTCCCACTTGTGAAGGCTCAAGAATCTTATTCCACACCATGTTTGTTACACTTATTCCCCAGAGGTCTCTATCTGTCTGCACCAAAAACACCTCTCTGACCTTGCAGATACAGGGGAACTTTCTTTCCAAGCTCCCAGCCTGCATACTGTCCCCCCACCATGGTTCAACCCCAACCTCCACCACAAACAACCCTGTCATAAAATTACATTCTCTAAACATAATTTTAAATCCCATATACCTCTATAGAAGTGCATTAGATGCACTGATCATTCCCCGATATGTTATGCTATCATACACTATCATGGTATAATGTTATTAGCATAATATTCCCTTATGTTCACACGACATAACGCTTTAGGTGAATCTGATAACAAGGTGAAAAGTATAAACTCTTCAACAAGCTCCCTACTGGCAGTAACTTAATCCCTCTCTTAACAAGGAAGCTCTCAGTCAACTTGACCAAAGCACGAGCATTTCAGGTCTCACTGCCTGTTTTACATAAATATGACCAATAATGCATAATAATCCTAACCTCTCAGGAAAGTCTATTTGACCAAGTGTTAATATTAGAAAAGGTGAGCGCCCTTGCGTGGTACTACACCAAGAAGCCATATGAAAGGTAAACCTTTACAATAAGCCAAATGGGAAGTTTAAGTCTGATTATGTTAGGAAGTTGCCCTACAGCAAGAAAATGGAAAAGGACTGGTACAGACTCAGATGTGGGCTGGTACTACCAGCAATGAGTGAGAACGCTTTGTAAAAAAGTCAACTTGGCAACAAACACGAGAAGTTTGCAAATCGCTGCCCCCAGGGTTTTGCATATGAAGTGCTCTATTAGTGTTATCACTGAAGTATTGGGAATAATCAAGTAACAACAAGAAAGGTAAACAGAAAGGTTTTGTACTCTATCTTAACTTCTACACAGGGCTTCTGAGAGACCATGTAAGTAAGGCATTGTTTGTTTATTTATTTACCAGGAGTGCTGCATAGCAACTTCCTTAAAAAGAAGAGGACATGAAATGATTTTCATACAGACAGTTCATTTCCAATTTCAAAATCAGATGGTCCCTTAAATGGCTCGAAGTGCCGATGAAAAGGCCAAGCAGTAGGGCAAAGCTGACCAAAGACCCAGATTGTAAAGTGGTACGCAGTGCATTTAGGTAAAGTATGCTGTTGACTGGAGCTAAATCAAAAGCGTGACCCAACATGCCAGCATAGTTCATTCTCAGCCAATTTGATATTATTAACTACCTTGCCGACAAGCCTATGACAAAAGCTTGCCTAAATAAAAAGGTCAAGATCTTAAAATCGATTGAACAAATACAGAAGTTCAAATTCAAATACCTCTTAAGAAAAATTTGAAGCTGAATATCATTAACCAATCATTTCGTGTCTCCCAGTTCCATAATCTGATTTAAAAGAAATTTGCCCCAATACAACTTAGTTTAAAATGCCAATTAATGCAGACATAAAAGTAGAGATCATAAGTATGGTGAGAAATCTAGCAGAGGTAACAGGGTTATTGAAATTATTTCACGAATGTGTACTTTATAACCTCTCTGCTCTTATAGCCAAACATACCTGAAGTGCCTGAAACCCGTAACACAGAAGATAAGCACAAGGAACTCAGGGCTATGACTCATTATTTCTACTTCTATTAATGACATTACATGGTCTCGTGCAGTCAACCTTCCTGAACTATGATTATCCCCATTTGTAAAATGTGGATATTGCATAACTGCCTGCCTCATACTTAATTTAGCACTCCTAAACCATTCTGAGACTTTCAAAAGAGCTATATATAAATAAGTACAGGTCCCTATAATATTTCTCTTCTGCATCAGACAAGAACATACAAAGTGTTCCAGCATGAAATAAACTCACTCAGCTTTCATCTATTGCTGCTGAAAGACTGTTCAATCTAAATAAATTTGGTGGCAAAACAGCTTGCTGCTACCAACCAGCCAAGATAATGCAATTTCTTTAGTTCAATGTGTCATGGAGAATTAAAATTTTTTGTGTGAGTTTGTTTGTTTTTTTTTTTCCTCCCTATGAAAGAAAACCTGAAATCTCTGTTGAGGACATTATACTCTGCAACAGAAAAGAAGAAAAGACCTGACACCAGGCAAAGGAGAAGGGGAGGGAGGATCACAATCACAAAACTGAGGCTACTTATTTGTGTCTGTAGGGCAGAATTCCTTCATCTCATTTTTGCCCGTTTAAGAAGACAGAGTAACATGAGTTAGGGCACAGAAAGTTGTTAACATCCCTTACTCCTTCAATAGGGTTTTACCTCATCTAATGTTTAAGGCCTCACATAAGACAATGTTTTTAACTTACACACCTATTCTGGGAGAGAGAAATCTGCGTTTAAAAACTGTGTTTTGAAATGTTTATTTTTTTTTTAATTGGAAAGGAAAGAATGGTGTTGCAAGACAACTGGATGAAAACCTACAAGAGGAAAAAGCCAAGTAAGTTATGGCAAGTGAAACCAACCAAGCAAGAAGTGAAAATTAGATGTTTTCACTGTTCAGTCAAGTCACCACCTGTGAAATGCAAAATGCTACAGCCAGGAGAGAGCGGCTCAACTTCTGCACGTGCTATCAGACAAGTACTGTGCAAGGGCACTCTGAGCTGAAAAATCACTAATGAAGTCTACTTTTCTAACAAATGGCTGCTTGTAAAAACTGCCAAGCAGAACAAGCGATTATGGATTGAGCATTAGAGCGCACTCAGACGGCATGAATTCTGCTCCTGGCATTTCAGTGTGTGTGTCAATGCTGCCTTTGTCTGAGAAGTCATCAGGAGTAGAGTCCATTTCACATGTTTGATTTTGTTTCAAATAACGGTTTAAATGGAAAAACTTTTGGGGTTTTCCATCAGCAAATATACTCTCCTCTTTTTGTTTTCCATAAAACACTTGGAAGATAATGTTGGGATGTGTATGTGTGTCCCACTGTAGCAAATTCCTGCATCGGAGTAGGTGGATCCTAACAGTTTTGGTTTTGAGGACATAACCCACTCATTTGTTGTCTGGCTATAGCCTTGAAGCACTAGCACTAAACAAGATTGCTACTAAGAGCACTACTTTTCTGACTGGCTGCTTGTGCCATGGATCGCTAGCAAGGGGTTTACGTCAGGAAATCGCAAACATCCTCACGAAAGAGGCCATCGCTATTTAAATATCAGCTATTTAAAGCTTAAATTTTTATGGCAAATCTACTAACTTGACATAAAATCTAAGAAATGTGTAATCTGGTACTTCTGTTTCCTGGCCAACAGGACTAATCCGCATGAGACAAGGAGATCAGCCATAGGAATGCTCGAGCAATGCTTTACATTTAGAATAGGACGGGAGAGAGCAAAAGGCAAAACCAGCCACATAAGTGGCTAACTGCAGTTTCTTGTTTCCATTAAAAAAATACACATATTCCTCCCTTTTCTCTATATCTAGAGGAAACTGAAATTTACACTGAGGTCCAAGAAATCCAGTACTCTGGACCACTGTAGATTTTTCCTTGAAAAACAAGGCTGAAGCTCACGGTCTTAGTCCCACAGGGTTTATTATTTGGTTTTCAATTCTGCAGAACCACCTCCCCCTTTCCTTCTCTTCCTCTTCCTCACCCCAGTGAACTCTGATTCCCGAGTACACAGTCTTCAGCACAGAACTCTACAAATATCCTGAACTTGCTTTTTCATCTCTGTTGTTATTATTTCCTGCCAAGGTACTCCTAATTAGCAACATGCATTTGGTTATACAACATTCACATCCATTTCCATACCATGAATATCCAGCAACAAATAAGAATATCAATAATGTGCTTAGTTCTGGTCAGTGATACCACATGGAGGGTGATAACTACAGTCTCTTTAGGACAGTAAAATCAAGCTGAAGTCAACTTATTATTTAAATATTATGAAATATTAAAACCAGTCTTCTAAAGAGAGGGTCTCCAGTTTTCTTAGACATCTTCATGTTCTCACAATAAATTGTCTTAGAGCACTGGTACTTTGAATGCTCAAAAAATTAAGAATGAATTGGAAAAAGTATCTGATTATAAAGCAGTCTAACTGCTTCTGACAGCTAAGGTTCACTGGTATTCATAAAATACTTGCCAAATGCCATAAAAACCAGTCAGAGAATATCAAAGCTATTAATCATCCAAATATTTGACTGCTGTAATTTGCAAGTAACTCTACACATCTGTATTTAAAAAGCCCCCAAAGCATAATGAACGAAAAGCATTCAATGACAAAGACATTTTAGGACCAAAGTACAGTGTTCTCAAGTGTTAATTGCTTAGTAGTTTAAAGCTGCTCTTAAGATTCATGAAGTCCAAGCGATACCACTTGAGATTGCTTTCCCTCTTTAAAAAAAAAAACCAAACAAAAAAAACACACAACAAAAAACTTAGAGCTTAACTTGTTCACTGGGAAAAAAAAAAAAAAATAAATCAACCCTAACATTAAGTCTATAAAAAAGCCAACGGAATAGCATGACAATATATATCTCAATAACTAGGTTTCCTTGAAAAGGCTTAATGCACACACTGAAGAAAAGAACAGTTGCGTGGAGGGAAGAAAAATTACAGCACTGTTACCCACGTTCTCTTGTTCCTGCTCTTCCTAGCATCTTTGGAGTTCAACACTACCATCTCTATTGCTAATATCAGTGGAGATCTTCCTTTCTGTGATCAGAATGCTCCTACGTTTAATTATTTTTTTAAACCATTATGTCCAGTAAACTGTAGCTTCCTTTGCAGCTGTGATGCAACCAACCAAATGAAATCTTTGAAACAACAAACAATTTCAAGTCAAGTTTTGTAAGACAACTCACAGCTGCAAGTTAAGGACTGGTATACCATAGCAAGGAGCTATATACATTTTGTTTAAAGCTATTAAGTAAAAACTAGCCTTGTAGAAGTAATTTAGTACAGCCATGAAAGGAAGTGTAATTTTCAGCTAAATGGAAGTCTTTGGAGCTTGCAGGGAAAGAGGATAAAAAAAAAATTCCCCCAAATTCTATTTTTTTAAATTTCTAAATGCAATGAACAGGAGGTGTAACTTTCAAGAGCAAATGGAAAGATTAAACACATGGATTTCTTAAAAGCAAAAGGAATCGTAGTTCTGCTCAGGAAAATCATCATGAAAATTACAGTTTCTTTTTCAACAGATCTTCAGTTCAGTTCTTGCTGCTGATTAAAACCACCACTCACAACATTTCAATGCCTATTTGTCCTAAAGCCTGAGAAAATAAGTGACCCTTTATTTAAGAATATGCAAGACAATCGTGATAGCACAGAACACTGCAGTGCTGCCAACTTCTAACAATTATTATTTTTAAAGAAATGTCAGCTCCTGTTGTCACAAATGCCTTAACTGTTCCTCTGAAGTTTTATTTCACGATGGTGTGGTGCTCCTGCTGTGCAATATGTTCAAATTGTCCAACTCAGATGCTCAAACATGTAAATATTTAAGGAGGAAACTGTTCACTAGGTTTTTCATAACTAGTTTCATGATTAATGAGGGTTCTTAATTTCCTTAAAAACTACTTACTTTGCTTGGGATTTTTACAGCATCACACTACACTACAACAACAAAGGGTGATTATGCTGGTCATCCAGAAGCATCACAGTGGGTCCTATGGGGCCCAAAATGTGGCAGATGCTTCCTGCCACATGAAAGCTCTGTACACAATTACCTCTTCTAAGGTGGGCCTATGCTCTTAAAGAAAGTTGGCATTTTCTATGAAGATAATCTGGGAGATGCTCATGACAAGTCATGGCAAAGATACAGCCACACTTTTATAAGTGATCCGCATACCTGCGGTTTAATCACATGAATTATGTCTTGTAACATCTTAAATGAGAAAAAACCCAGATAAAATTTGTAACATGTTTAAAACAATGACAAGTGACAACTTCATGAGACTTTTTTTTTTTCCCCTTTCCTTGGTTTCTTTTGTTTGTCTGTTTTCTTGTTTTCAAGGTGCAACTGGGTATTTTGTTGGCATGAACAGAAACATGCACATCACTCGCTGTCTCTTTTAAAGGCCATTGTATGGACTCAAATTGCAGGAAGGATCTCAGACTAAATGCTGTCTGAGATCCTTCAGATATATTTTTGTTGAAAGGTAAGACTTCAGTAAAAAAAAATAAAGGTGAAAATGCAGTACACCAGCTATTGGTTATTTTTGCCATCATCACAATAATCTGTGCAATCCAACCCAAAACTAGGACTTAAAATCTTGTTTAAAATAATCTTGAATGCAATTAAACTCTAACAATATTTGGGCAAATACAATTACTATTCAAGACAAAGAGAGCAAAGTCTGGTACCATGTTGTAGGTGGGAATCCCAACTTCTTAACTGCCTCTGTCAGCAATCCACTTAGTGATCCTGAGTGCATTGCTTCATGACAACTCCCCAGGACCCTGAACTAGGATCTGTGCGAAACCGAACTCTCTTGTAAAGTGTTTGTAAGTACTACAGATCAAATCCAAATATGGCTGTGTTACACTATATTCAACTGCATGAGATTTAACTTTTAGATTTTCATTCCATCATTGTCATGAATTGTTAATTCAGCCATAAACCCACTGTTTATATACTTATTTTCAGAAAATTAAAAAACCCCACTTTGGTACAGAAGTATATAGTCCCTCAAAAACCTACCAAGTTACAGTAAGCAGGGCATCAAACAGACTTTAAAGAACTAAATTTCACCATCAGCAATTCCATCATGGACTTAAATGTTTGATTCAGGTATGGGAAAAACTATGTTTTGTCAGTCAAGATGACAAGCACATATTTCTTAGGAGCTCTGAACTTCACAGATGACACGTGCACACACACACACACACACACTAAATGTTACATTAAAAGAGGGAATCTTTCTGGACAGCTAAAAAAGTATTAAAAAAAAGAGTTATCATTTTGTAGTTGTTCAGCCTTAAAGTCTTGCTGTAAGATCACAAACCCACCCCCTACCCCCAGAAAGAAATGATGGGGATGAAGTGGGTCATTGTCATGCCCAGAGGCTCACAGATATCCCCAATCTCTCAAACGCTGCATCACTCAAACACTGCCTCCTGATCTATAAAAACCAATTCACACCCTACCCCTTTTATTTTCGACCATGCACTTTCCTTGATCTCTGACTTAGGTCACGTTTGTACTGAAGATTAAGATCATCTAGACTCACAGACCCTCTCTGTCAGGCCTTAAAGCCTTCTTGTGGACTGCCAGCACAGCCACCCCAGACCTGCCTTGCTACACACGGTGCAAGCTGTCAGCAGGATGGGGATCACAGGATCCACTGCCTCGTGTCACAACCCTTTTCAGATATTTCGAAGAGCCCCAGGGAAAATATGAGGTGGGGCAGAAGAGAACCTGGCTGTTCTTTTGTCTAGGGAGTCTTCACCTCACTGCATTTGGGCACCTTTAAGTCTACTGCTCCTTCTTGGATAAAGGGTATCTTGAGGAAAGAATGTGTGACTGTCAAACAAATGTCACAATCAGTCACAGTCTTTGAACAATTCAGAGATTAAGACCTAACTGCATGGATGGATGCAATATTTCTTCTGCTTGAAGCCTTTTGCTAGCAACAGTGCCTCCAATTTAGCATCAGAACTACATGCAACTGTGGCAAGCTAAAGCAGCCAAAAAGCAAATACAAAAATCTGTATAGGCAATGGTTCTTTATAACGAAAGAAACAGTACCCTGGAAAAAAAAATAAAATAAAAAAAAGAGATTATTTTTGTCATTCAGTTGCAGGTGGATGCAGAAAAGCACCTGGCCAAACATTCTCCATTTTGTCCCAAACAATAAATCACTTACCTTTTGGTATGCTTCTCTAAAGAAATAGTAAAGCACTTTGATTCAAGTTATTGGGGCAGGAAGCCAACACCATGTTTTGAAACTAGTTTCAAGACTTCCAGAAAGTACTGGAAGCTACCTGCATTTACAGAAGCAGCTGTGAGCTAGATAAATGAAACTACATGAAAATGTAGTGTAATTGTAAAAGTATATATATTTATTTCTTAACCCATTTTCTGAAACAAAGCTTTTCTAGAATCCAGTGGAAAAAGATGCAGGGTGTCTCATAGCTCACCACAGCTCCTGGCTCAGGCTTCTCCTACAGGTGGGAAGACTGATGAGCCTCAGGCTCTCACAGCAGGGCTGCACAAGTACCCTCCTCAGGAGAACGTGCATTTGAATTTTACACCTATTTATTACCTACATTTAGTCTACCCACATTATTGATTTTTCATAACTGAGTCTCCAGTCACAGTCACTACTTCTACATAACAGCACCTATTTTTAAAAATGTGGGGAATTTTAACAATTTAATAAATGATTCAGAACATCAGGTTCTTGTATCAGAGCTGTGAAGACATACACATTACAACCATTGCTGCTGACAGACAGTCTGGCAGACCCTTGCTGCCTGACAGATCATTCTTCAAAGACAGCAGAAACAGAAATAACTGAACATGTTTCATCTCAGGTTTACAAAACAGAAACAGCAGAGGAGGTTACAACAGAATGGCCACTGCCATCCCGAGCCCTCCACTTTCTACCCTTCTCAAACTATATTTCCTGAAAGTAATAGGCCTTTAAGCCAAAGAAAAATAGAGGAGATGCTGAGCATATACATTTGACAACCAAAAGCAGTGCATTCTCTCTTCATGGGCTAGTTTTACTGCATTATTTCTTTGGCAAAGATGTTTTGAGCAATGAACGTAACAAACTTCCCTGGCCAGCACACAACCATTACTGAGCTAGAGCTAACACTGATGGGAAAGGTGATGGGGATATTTGTTAGGAACAACAAGAACTACCAAAAGGGAATGGTTACTTGGAGGCAGTGTGGACACTGTTTCTGCAGGAATCTGTAACCAATAAAAAAAAAAAAAGATACAGCAGCTTCTTCACACAGAACATCAGATAGGCCCTCATACCCCTGGAGGTCTTATCACTAACACACTTATCTCGGCACTAATACCCTCTTTTAGAGAAGCAGAACTGGTCTTCAACAGAAATTCTTGAACAAATGGCATATTTAAAAATAATAATAAAAAAATTAAAGGAGTAATACTCAGAAGATAAATATTTTATGTACCAATTCCTCGCCTTCTATGTCTGCCTACTTTTCTTGAACATGTCGGCAAGCTTGATGCTTTATATACACTGCTTTGTAGCAGAAGACCATTGCAGTACATTTCTTTAAACAGAAACAACCTGGTAATAGAAGTTGCTACAAGAACTTGAAAGCTGGAAAAGCAACACAGTAGAATATAAAGCACACGCTTGTTTTACTTAGGTAAAGATCAGCTAAACTAAGAGTTTTATTCTATTTTAATTCAAAAGGAACTACAGTTTTATTTTCCCAAAGGTATTTCTGGAAGGAGTTATTTACATGGAGAACTCAACTACTGAATTGGGAACATATTGCCATCCTGATGTGTTATCGTATCTGCTCTTTACAACAATGGAAGACTCGCAGTAGAACACTTGATAAAATTTGAGTGAGCCAGTGTGTGTATTACTAAGATAAAATCCTCAGTGATAACTCAGAATCATTACCACCCTTGGTAGCTCAAGATCTTCACAAAGTTTTTCTCAGCCCCTATGCATTTACTGTACAATATTTACTTTTGGGGACAGTTTGACTTTAAAATTACTTCATCTTCTATATTATATTAAATAGTCATATTATTTTACAGTGGTAACAGCTTTTAAAAATCTACAGGCAAAAAATGGAGTCAGTCACTCTACACAGGTATGTTAGTATATCTGAAAATCTTTTCCCTGGTATTAGCTAGGTCTTTCTAGCTGTAAAGCATTTGAGGAGGGGAGCAAAGCAGGAGCTTTATAGGTAACTTTCAGAATGTGAAACACTAATTCAGTTTCAGGAAGAGAGATCAGTGTGACTGCTTTGCACTGCCAACAGCCAAAGTAAGGAGGTTTTCAACACAGGAATTTACTACTTTTGAAGGTCAGACATTTTATCAGTAAAATACACAAACTGGCCAGTCAGGGAAAATACTTTAAATCAGTTCAGTGTTTATTTTCAGAATATTTTCCAGTATCAGCTTTCAGCAGTCTATTATTGTCCAGTATTTCTTAAGAACTAAACAAAACTACTGTCTGGTAACAGAAACAATTACACAAGCAGAGAGCCAAGGTCTTGAAAAAAGGCCATGCCTCATTTTCTGAAGATGGACAGACAGATTGAGATGTGGTACTTCCCATTTCACACTGATATCATCTATATCGTAGTGGTATCCAATTCACTTAATTACAGGCTGTTTTAACTTAGTGGTAAGAATACTAATTCAAAGGTTCAGTTAGCAAGTATTTTGGATCGTCTGAATATTTGCCATGGAGTTCTCCCCAAAATAGTCAGCCATTCTCAATGTAAATACTCAGTTTTCAAGCACATAGTTTTAAAAATAGGACTTAATTGAATACAAAATAATGCAGACATTTGACCTAATGTTCTTTAGTTCCTAATTCTACAAGAAAGTTCGTTATCTTTTTTGAAAAAAACTGTGTAGTAGAGAATTAAGTTCCTTAAGTATTTACCTGTATTTCTGATAGGCTGGCTGATACACTCCCCAGTTAATATAAATTGTTTTAAGCTATTTATTAGTGATTTTCTCTATATAGAAGTGTCTCTAAGACACATCACAACAGTATCTTCTTTGTTTCCAAGAGCATCGATCACCCAAATAATCCTTAGTTTAGAGAAGTAAACCCACTCCATACCAGATTCAAGAAGTTCGCTTTTTTGAAGAGCCTGTCTAAAATGTGGGGATTTTTTTCAATTTTGTCATTGAAGTTGTTGCAGCTTCCTCAGACTCATAACAGTCATCTTCCACACATTCAGCAGCTTAAAATATGTCCACATAAATCTAGTTTTCCTGTTGCTTTAATCTATCACACTCTATAAAGGCAATAAAATTCTCACCTAGTACAGTTTATACAAATTTCAGTATAAGCATGGCACCGAGCTCTTCTGATAAAGCAAATATATCTTCAGAGCTGGCTTGAATTAGTAGTTCCCTCCTTCCATTTGGATCCAAAGGAAAATATATATGGTAATCTCACAGCCCACATGTTAAACATTTTCCCTGTGACTACCACATGTGGCCACTAACACTTAAGCATTAAGCAGCTCCAACACCGAGTGATTTTTCCTCACTTTTACAGACTGAAATGAAGGTGCAACATTACCTCCTCAGCAGTAAACACTATTTCTTCAATCTAAATCTTCCTACATTTGTAAGATTTTTTTCTATGTAAGAATTTCTAAGAGCATTGCATACTTTGAGGACTAAAAAGCAGCACAATATGCAACTCATTCTTGTAAGAATTAATTTCTTCTAACAGTGCTTACATCAAAAGCAAATATCTAAAACAGTTAAGCAAGTTATTTCTAACTTTTACTTCATACAATTTAAATGTGTACTGATCCTGTACCAAGCATTATTATGGCTAAAATTTGAATTCTATCCAATGCCTTGTGTGCACTCTCTCTATCACAACTCGTCTGTCTATTATGTGTAAAAACTGAAAAAAGAAAAATAAATCACATTTGAGTTAGTAATTCTGTGTAATTTTTCCATTAGTAACTACAGCAATAAAATTTAAACATATGCTTGTATTTGGAATTGTTACTCTGATATTTTAAAATGGTTAAAAATAATCCTAGGATTCCTTTATGTTATAGCTATCTCATAGGATAAAAAATATTTCGTTAGCATTTTTAAAAATATGATAATTTCCCACTAAACAGAAGTTGGGAGAGATATGTTATTTTCTTAAGTGATAAAAAAAATAAAATCAACTTCTATTGGACATTTTCCTCACCTTTTCTGTCTGGTTTGAGGTTCCGATCCACTGGTGGTGGCTCACATTCTGCAACAGGTACTGACCGTCTGGGAGGGGTCTTTGGACTGGACCTGAAACCCATGTGAGCAGGAGGAGGAACTTGCTTTCCAAATAACGGAAAATCAAACGTGCCTGGTGTCATTGGTACATAGTTTGTTTCCTGGATGGGTTCAGTGAAGCTGCTGGAATGCTGTCGTGGAGGAGAGTTGGGATTCATTGGGACATAATTTTCATCTAGTTCTTCACTTGAAACACTTCCCACTGTCAACATGCTTCTGTTTTTCTAGAATTAACATATATTTCCTTTAACAAAATAAGTTATGCAATCAGCTGTGAATCATATGAGTTTTTTAACCTAATCTACTCAGATTAATATATTTGACTGAAACTGAAAAAAAATCACAAACACAGTACAGCTTGCTTTTTTACATGGGAACAAAGAGCATTCAAGCACTGTCACTGTCGCCTCTCATCAGATCAAGTCATACTTACAAAGTGGTTATGGAAGCCCTCCAGTGAATTAGATCTGTCATTCGGAAACGTTCGTGGAATATCATAACAGTCTTGAGAACTAATTTCTAAAGAAACAAGAAAAGAAAGTGGCTATTTATCATCCCTGTTCCTGTCACTTGGCACCAGGCATCTAGAGTCTGTTGTTATTTACTGTCTGCTTCTGAGAGCATATAAACACACCTCCTGATGCTGTGGCCCATAGATTTTATCTATACACTTGAGAGGACTGTGTTCACAAACATCAGTTTGTGCTCTCATCAGTCACAACTTGAAGTTCTTACAGTGGCATTTTTCCACGGCACAAAAAGAAAAAGTAATTTTTCCTTTTCAAGAAGTAGCAAAGTCTTCCTTTCAAATAGGCAGGTTTAAGAATTTAGTGTAAGAATAGGACTGGAGATATTGAGCCCTCATGAAAAACCTATTTTATAATAAACAAACAGCAGATGTAAAATAGGGTGTGGAGAGAGGTTTTCTGACTGAATGCCCTTCCCTTGGAAAATGCCGATTCATCAGGATTCAGTCAGCAGCAGGAACAGGTGAACCCCTGCGCTCAGCTCCCTTGGGTGGTCTCCAGGGGCTTTCAGGTTGAACAAACTGCTACAGAACCAAAGATCTCTCCATTTTCAGCGTCCTGGTTCTTGACAGTCTGCATTAAGAAGGTGCTCAGCTTTGTGGCTGCTTCTCTGATGGACAGGGTGTTTGTGAGACATCTGGCTCCCAGGACCTGCTTGCCCATGCAGGTGCCAAACTGTCTTACACTGCATTAGGCATGCCCTTCCTCCTGATGCCAGGACAAAAACAGTGGATAAACTGAGTTTTATCCCCACCTTGCCCTGAAAAAAAGTTCTTAAGTGTTTTTGAGATTTCCACCTCAGAGGAAAAATAAACACTTCTGCTATTAACTGCCATTTTAAAACACTATTGCCAGAAAGTCTACTTTTCCTGAGGCTGACAATCTCAGCTTTAGTGCAGGAATACTCACTTATAAAATTAGGAAAATGAAAGATGAGCAAAGAGAAGCAAACAAGGGTCTTTCAGGGTGTTACTTTGTCATTTTAAGATGCTAACCACCACAAATAGTATTATCCTGTTTGTCATTGATTTTGTAGGCTAACTAATACTGTCTGAGCAGTTGTATGATCACATCCACTCTGTATATTGCCTCCTCTAAAAACCCTGTCTCTATCCCCTTCCTCATTTTATCCTCCTATCCCATACCTGGCACTATTCAAACAATTTTCCTTTAAAGTCCCCTCTAACATTAGTATTGACTCTAAACAGTTTAAAATTTCACTTAAAAAATAACACTGTAATGCCTGCCTGTCTCAGCAACCTGAAAAAAATGAAACTCTCGGCCCAACAGTGGTTAACAAATATCACCTTCCCAATCTCTACCTCTCAGTCCATTTCTCAAATTTAAATCTGAGATAATAAGAATAGAAACAAAGGAAAAAAAAAAAGGGGGGGGGGG
>VWZK01015135.1:74757-151404 GCA_013396935.1 Baryphthengus martii
GGGGGGGGGGGGGGGCAGAAAAAACCCCAAGAAACACTGAACTCTAAGTAAAAGTAGCTCCATCAGATTTTCTAGGATCTGAAATACATGAGCTGCTGAAGGAAAAACAGTAAAACAAAAAAGCACTCACACATCTGGAATACCAACATTTAGGTGACTATAAGGAACAACTTTAATTTTACTTAAAAACTGCAGTATGCATATCTAACAGAAGGAGTGAAATAAAGGGCATTGGCAACGATCACCAGGTCGGGGTTGATCCCAAAGCTCTAGACATACATCAAGTCCGACTGACCTTCACTTCATGAAACACTTCCAGCTGCTGCAGATCTGGACCACTATAAGCTAGCCTTACTTTGATTGTTTTGAAAGACTGATATTGGCAGGATTGATCTCAGCCTTATAAACTTATTAGCAAAAAAAAAAACAACCAAAAGAGGGTTAGTTCTTAACTGCTGTTTTCTAGAGATAAGTTTAATACCATAAATACATCCAGGTCTTCAAATATTTTTAGCTAAGAGTGAATGCCACAGTGCAATATACACCCCTTATGAATGTTCGTTCTGTGCTTTGATGTTTTCCTTTAATGACTGCCCAGAGAGGTTGTGGAAGTCACCTTCTCTGGAGACATTCAAAACCCACCTGGACACATTCCTCTGTGACCTGCTCTAGGTTCCTGTGCTGCAAGGTGGGTTAGACTCTATCTTTCCAGGTCCCTTCCAACCCCTAACATTCTGTGATTCTGTGAATTTCTTCCGCTTTCTTGCATATTTCAAGCATTGCAACCACAAACTGCTTTTTGAAGGGCTACAGAGTTGGTTTTGAAGGCTAGAAATGCTCCTCATATCATTCAGCCTGTTCATATCACAGCATTCATGACAAGATTACATCATTTCACACAACAAATCTGGAAGAGCAGGATAAAATATGGAATACTGACCTTTACGAAAGATATTCAAATCTACAGTTGAAATGGTGTTACTGCGTGAGGGCGGCATTCCTGCGGTAGGGATGCAATAACTACTATCAGTGTCTGAAGCGGTGCGACTAATGCTACTTGATTCCACGGGAGATCGATCTGCAGCGTGGTGAGGTTTTGGTGGCCGAGGTGGAGGAGTATCTGGAATAGTCTCCAGTTTTGAAGTCTGAGACAAGGTTCCCTCTGGAAAAGTTCGTGGAATCTGATAAGTACCTCCAGGTGTCGGGGGAATGTCATAGCTAATGGAGATGTGTCTCATCTGTGCGTCTAACGAAGATGTTGCTGATGGGGTATTGAAAACATGTTGCTCTGCTTCTGCATCAGTCCCAGATGGAGATGCTGCCTTTGGTAAAACATCCTGTGAGTAACTCCTCGGCAGGTTATAAAGGCTGCTGTCTGCCAGAGTCAGCCCAGTACGAGAAGGCGGAGAGTCATAGACACCTTGCTGCTGAAAGAAGCCATTCACAGCATGTTTGCTCGCTGATGTAGCAGGGTTTTTGTGGGAGGGCACGTTATCATTGCAGTCTGTTTCAGAAGAGCTGGATTTTGCAGAGTCAGCATGAGATCTACATGTAAGATTAAAATGTTGACAAACATACAAAGAAAAACCAACATTACAAATAAGCATAACATTTAGACTTTTTAGTTGTTTACATTTTATCAGTCTCTTCCAATTTTTATTTATTTCTTTTTAATGAAATGCAGCAACTCAATTATTAAACAAACAGTAGTACTTCAGAAGGATTCTAAGTAACTACATACATACAAATCCATGCACGTGAAACAGGTAACATAAGTGTGGGGCTTTAGCAGCACTGAACAAGTTGGTGTTTCATAAAGCAAGTGCCAGCGATGCCAATTTGGAGCAGAGATTGTTTGGGGGCTGGGGAATTTTTCCTTATTATTATATTCTTCTTAAGCCATGCTGAAAACTAGCAGCACTTTAATGACACTGTTAAAGGTAAAAATAATGCACTTCAATCCTTGGGTTTACAGTACTTGCTAGTTCTAATCAGTCTGAAAAAAATGTTACAGGAAAAAATACAACTGCTTGTAACACCCTTAAGTACATGCCTAAAGTTATCTACTGAACATATAAAACTGGTTTAAAATATATAAAGGGGAAAGGAATAGTAGATAAGAATAACAATAGAAGGAAGATAGCATGCTCTCTAGGGAAAAAAAAATCCATAGGATGTGTGTGCAACAGCATTTGTCTTGAATGCAAGTTAAGGCAGCGTTGTTAGATACAACTGCACTGTAGTTTACCTTTGACTTCTTTGGAAATTCCATCTTTTATGAGAATAGCACTCATTAACACTGGTACTAACCAGTACCAGTAAAGTCATATGGTAAGTAAACAGATTGCAATTTTTTTGATTTTTTTTATTTTTAAAACTTCCCCAGCTACCTTGCTCCTGGCAGAGACATTGTTATCAGTCTGACTCCTTGCTTAAATGAATGTCAAGACAGTGGCAAAATACTAACACAAGTGGAGTTAACGCAGTTCACACACTTTTTGATCAATCATATCATTAAAGTTCCTATTTTCATTACCACGGTACCATACCATTGTGTTAATTTATACATACATATTTCAGCATGCGTGTGTATCAATAAGTAGCTGCTGTACTACTCTTGCTAAGTTCTATTAAGCAACTAGATCACACATTTTGCAAAATTTCTGAGGATTAAAATACATAAAATTCAACAGCATGACTACCACAACAAGCACTTTCCCCCCTTATTTTAAGAGGCTTTCTATGTCAAAGTGATCACAACCAGAATTTATTATTCAAATTTCAATTTGTCGATAAGATCACACAAAACTTTCTTTCTGAAGGGACAGCTGCATTTATCTCCTGGGATTCTGGTAACCTGAGAAGAAAGGAATCCAGTTTAGCTATTCATTTAGGTTTCCTCTGCAGTCATTGGAGAAACAGAGACTGTATGAAACACAATCCGTTCTTCTTAGATACCTATCGAAACCCAACGAATCACTCTCAAAGCGCCTCTCTGCCAGCCACCAAGGGAACCAACATGATTAGCTTAAATTGGACATCTGCAGTCTAGAAAAATGTCATTCACCTAACCAACTGGGTTTTGTTCTGTTTCATAGCAAATATACAATCATCCATCAGCTTGTGTGGCTTAGGAGAGTTCTTCAGCTTTAATTGTATCACCTTTTTCTGACAGCTTCTTACCTTTTTCGATGTGGGTTTTCATTAGAAAAAGTACACTAATTTTGCTTTGGTTACTATTTTAAACAAAGATTTAAGTTCTATCTCACTGGTCAGAATTGGTTTCTAGGAGACTCCAAACACTAATCTGCCTTTAGTTTAACAGATCCCAAAAAAGAAGAGAATGTTCTCATTAAGTATTTATCCTTGGCACAACCAAGGAAGTGAAACTTTCTGTAATCCTCATGATGCTGACTAGCAAAAACGTATCTCTTGTTTGCTAACAGTTTACCTCTTTTGCTTCAGAGCTTCAAAAGTTCACTAATGAACCACTGGAAGGTTAGCACACTTGCAAAAAAAGAGAGCACAAAGGACTGAAGGAACTACATGAGGTGATAAAGTGCATAATAAATTGTGAATATACTGTGTGACTAGTAACACTTTGAGCTCAGCTTCTGCTGCAGCCCTTGCTCTGAAGGATTCATTCTTGAAAGATTCATTCAGGAGTTCCTCACTTTGTAGATGTACTCTTCCAGTTCTGTGATATTCATTCTGATCAAAATCCCAGCAAAAGACATGTGTATTTTACATGAGCAAGTATTGCAAGGATTGTGATCTGTATTTTAGATGCTATAAAAGTGAAGTGGGCAATCTAGAGAAGCTGGACACTGGCAATCAATGGTAGAACCAAAATTATTAGTTCCAGTGCACTGGGATATACTTCAAAATGAAAAAATTTCCCAAACTACAGAAATAAAATAAACACTACATTTATCTTACAAAAACAAGCAGGAGTATATAACCAAAGCTCAAAATGGAACAACAGCACATGTATGATGCCAGTGCTTAAGGACTACCCATCATATGTAAGCAAAAAAATTGTATCATTCTGAAATTTAGGACTTTTTTCCGGGTCAGCTGCTTCTTTCTTGACCACAAGCACTTGTGAAAACAGAAGACTTTAAAAAAACACGACATGAGGCAGCCAGGCCTATCATTTCCTTAGCTAATGGCAACAACTTATATTTGTCACTATAAGAGGGCATTTCTGATTTACTTCATATTTTTAAAAGTAATCTTAGAAACAGCTTCTTAGTCTATCAAAATAGTTTTGAATCAAAGTATGAATGGGTTGTATAACCAATCTGATTTTGCAAGACTACAAGTTTGAAAATAGTTTGAAACACAGGCCAAGGAAGCAGTTTATACCAAAAGTGAAGACAGGGAAAATTCACCCTCTAAAGTTTAACTAGTTTTCAAAAATCAGTATTAACCACCGATAAGAACACCATGTACAATTTTGTAAATTAACAATGTGTACTTGATTCACATTACCTCAGAAAAATTTAGATTAGGACTAGATTTTTAGGGACAGACTTTACACCTGTCTTTCGTTTTTTGGTTTTGGTTTGGTTTTTTTTTTTTAATAGGGACTTCAGATGCAGGATAGTGCTGCACATAAGAAAGGTACCTGAAAATGTTAATTTTTCCCACACACTTCACAACAGCTTAACAACAACAACAAAAAAATCAATCAGCTTAAATATTCCATTAAGAGCTGATTATTAAGCTAAGTATTAATGTTTTTTTACACCTGTTTAAAATAATGGCCAAGTTGGATATAACACAATGAAAACTCCTCACTCTATTCATGAGCAGAGGATGACTGTGACCTGAATTCAGTGTTATCACACGTGAGCTTCACATGTCTGAAAGTTATGCTAAGGAGCAAAACTATTCCCTACTCAGCTGCTAGGGCTGGACATCTCTTTCCATATATGAAGAAGAGATAAATGTACAGCCTGTTGACTTACAAGGAGGGCCAGTAAGACATACAGAGAAGAGGTGTGGGGTATTGAGGCAGGAGGAGCCCAATAAAACGCTGGCCTTCAGGTACTAAAAACTACTTGTTGGACAGACACCTAGGAAAAAAGTTTTAAAAGTGTTTTAGTTTGAGGGGCACTCATCCCATTTTTGAATATGCCATATTTAGTCTGGTTAGCCACTCATCCTTTTGAGCTGGTTCTTTTCCCATCTGCAGGAATCGATATGACCGATTAAACAGAATACTATGAACAAAGTGACAGCAAAACTGCTCGAGTGCCAGCAACCTGGGACAGAAACAGCAAGCATCATAAAAACGTGGGCAGATAAACAAACAAATAAACAAACCAGCTCTAATTCCAGGAAATAGAAGCCAAAGTTACATAGTTTTTCTGTTAAAACTCACAGAACAACATGCAAGATGCATCTCAAACAAACAACATTTTCAGGCAAGTTAATGGCTCTGTGATTAATTTCTCACGCATGTTCTGAGAATGGCTACTGTTCACTCACTGCAGAGGAATCTTTTTACTTTCAAAATCTTCTAATAGCAGGTATTCCTGCCCTTCTTCCGAGAGAAAGGGTGACCCTTGGCTGGTTCATAAACACAGGAAAGATGAGGAAGACAGCATTTAGTATTTCAATACACCTCTGAAAAGAGCCAGAACAATGAGGGGTTTGGAAACTGTCTTTGGCTGCATTTTCATATTTAGGATCCAAATATGAACCTTAAAATCTCACTAAATGCTACAGCTGAACAATGTTCTCTGTCAAGTCCACAGTGATCAGAGCATAAAACTATTTTAGAAAACAGAGTGCAATCATTACAGCTGCAACTGCTGCGTCCAAGATATTCTCACAACAGTATGTGGTGCATTGCATGACATGTTAATGAAGCATTTCAAAATTATCTGTTAGTTCTGAAACGTCACAGTTCTTAAAAATTTCAGAGGCAGCTCAGATACTTCCTTTGTTTCACAGTTACCTGCCTCACCCAGAAAAGAAGCCCAAAGCCTTGAAATAAAATTCAGTGGTTCCAGATTATCTACAAAGTAGCAGGCAAAATTAAAGCAGGAAATAATCCCTCTGCATATTGGCAACCTTCAAGTCTAAAGGGAAAATGCCACAGAAATCAACCATTCCAGTAACAATACCTGCCTATTACATCACATCTATTAAGCTTTGCACTTTACACTAAGGAAAAAAAGCTAGTATGAATTACACAGATTAAATTGTTCCTAGTTTGGAAATTAATAGGAAAATGATGCAGCTATTTAATTTTTTCTTCATCTGTAAGGATGTGGATTAGGGTAGTTCACAGAGTGTCCTCTAACTGGTCATCTTAGTAACAGGCTACACAGATACACAAAGCTCTAATTCCATAGGAAAAGGTCTATATCCTCTATACTCCATCCCAACTCCAGCAGAATAACTACTGTACCAGACATGAAATATAAGCAGTCCTTTAAGGTGGTACTGAAACTCCAGCATAACCATTACTCTGAATTTTCATTATTACAGCATTGTTAATAAAAGGACATAGCTATTTAGTTTTGTTAAATATAATAAACTATACCCATGTAATTTCCAAATAATCGCAATGCCCAGATTTCACTGTCTTCAAGTATTCCTACAAAAACATCATCTAGTTGAATGATCTCTAGACTCCCAAAGACTTTGTACAGGTCCTCCTCAGTTCCCTCAGTATTTTATCTCCATTGGACCTTCTGCCTTCCCCAACACCCAAACACCTTCTCCTGTGTGTCACCAGTGCCTTCATCAAGAAATCTTACAGGCTGTTCATGGACTCTATACCTTGCTGTGCTCTGTGTCCCCTTTTATAGTCTCCTCAGCCTTTACTCCCTCTGCTTAACTCACATGTCTCACAACTGTAGAAGTCAGGTCAGAAATTCAATTATACATCCCAACCCTAACACCAGGCTTCACGTGGTGGTGTGAGAAATCCACTTCGTGCCCATCCTTCACAGAAGCAAACAGGCACTCAGATACACTCCTGATGAGCCAGGGCACTGTAATGTAAAGTCAAGATCTCTATGCCAAGCCATCCTGGAAAAAACACAAAACTTTGATAGCTCTTGGCAGGTACGGTGACATACCTCTTGGGCACCATCAGCTTCTAAGCACCACTAAACACTGAAGCCTTTAACACTGAGAAAGCAGATACTGGGTTTCCCCTCTTGCAGGGGGCTGCGCTGTCTGTAACCTGCACATTCCATACTCCGGGGGAACTATAGGCTCATTCCTCTGTTTTATAAGACAGTTTGTAAAGAGTAGAGGATGCTTTTCTATCATGTAATCACCAGTAAATGGAGCAGGAATCTCCTCAGGCACAACAGAGCAAGATAAAAACACCAAGGGAACACAGAACACATGGCACAGGTAAAACTGGCAGAGCATCAAGGTGTTGATGAAGAAGGCACCGCCACTAAAAGGTATGGCCCTAAGGGAGTATGTGAAATACTTTCAAAGCAAGCTTTCCTCAGCCTTCCATGTACTTGTCTGCAATCACACAAAGACTATGACGTTTTGTTTATTTTTCTGGAAATACCCCAGCAGATTTTATTTTAAATAAACGCAGAAAAGAACTTTGCTAGAGAGATTCATAAGGTTCTCCCACAGAATACTTGAGGTTGGGAAGGACCTCTAGAGATTATCTGGTACAGCTCTTCGAATATCTCTAAGCAAAGCCAACTTTAAAGCCAGGTAAAGCTCCTTAGGAACTTGTCCAGTCAAGTGCATTTGTTGTTAGTTTGGTTGGGTTTTGTTGTTTTTTTTTTTTTCAAATCTGGAGATTCCCCTAAGTCCCTGGATAGCTTGGTCCAGGGGTGGCCACCATGATCCATTCTGAGAAACCATAGCAATATTTCCCAGGTAGCTACCACTAATACCATATCTACCTAGGCAGGAGATGCTGTACATGTATTTAAGCTAAAAGCAGCAGTTGGAGAAACAAATACACATTTAAATCTGTAGAAGTTCTCAATTCTTTCCTTAAAATTTCCTATTGCACACTTCTCTGGAGAACTGACTGTGTGGGCACTTCATTCAGTTAGAAATAAGGTTTATTTGAACAACGCCTATTGTTATTTTGGAAAAGTTAACATTCAGGGTACAGAAATTGAGTGGTTTAAGTCTCCTGCATTCTTAATTATTTTATGATAACGATGTTTTACTCTTGCTTGAGAGTCTGACCCATGTTAGTAACTTAGTCAACAAATACCATTCGACAATTGCTATATTCAGAGATGTGGTAACCTGGCAAGTTGTATTGAATCCCTTCCATGAAAGCTTTAACTGGCAAAACTGGGGCACCAAATATCAGAAAAGAGACAGACTAAACTTCTCCAGAGCTTTCCAGTCCTAGACTGGGCTAAATACACCGAATTGTGACTAAAGAAAAGGTACTATGCCATGCATCACTCCAAGCTACAATGAAATGCTCGGATCACTGCATTTATCTGATACTTCATATTGGCAATTACTGTTCATACTCTTGAAGAATACAATGTGGGTCTAGCTCAGGTCAAACAACTTAAAATTGCTACAAAAAGCTCAAGAACAGAAAGAAAAGAAACACTAGTTACACGCAGCCTCACCCTGAAGATTATGTGTATCCAAATGTTCAATAACTTGGCAATAAAAAAATGTGCTTTTAAGCACAAACATTCTTGACCTATAATGCAAGTAAGTGTTATTAAGGAAAAAAAAAACCAAACAACTTCACTTACCTCATAGGTTCAGGTTTTTTACTTTGACAGTTTATTAGCAGTAGGTAGTCTTGAGGATCTTCTTGGCCAGAGGAAGAATCCAGTGGAGGGATGTTTATAAGCTGATAAGGAGGAGGTAGGGAAGATTCTGCTTGCATGGAAGGTGGTGAAGTGCTGATGGGCAAGGGTAACTCAGCAGATGGTTGTAAAGAACTGACCGGTGGCTTCACAGCATCTGCAAATATAGAAGGAAAGCATTTTTTTGTTTTGTTTTACAATAAAGAAATAGTATATTATAAATATATATATAATTTAACAGAGAATGAGATAAGTCAGGAGATTTAATTCAAAATTGTAAAATCAGTGGACATAACATCTAGATATTAACATTTGTTTCAGAGTATTTATATATAAATCTTTTGATATTTTTTCAAACTGTAATCAGTTTCATAACTATGCCTTCTTTAATGACTTATGTAACCTGTTTTCTGGTCACAGAAAGAGCAAAGACGCTGACAGCTGCAGTAAGACACCGAAGAACACAAACTTCTTGTTTTAATCCAGAACAAAGGCCCATAGGTTATTACTTGAATAAGGTAACCTGAGTCAGCACTTGCACATACTCATCCCTTTTTGACCAAGGTCACTTCAACATTTGAGATTAGTCACCAGTCAAAGAACGAGCTTCTCTCAATATCTGAAGAGCAACAGGAAAAAAGCTGCTTTTGCAATGGAAGATCCCTTCCAACTATAGAAATAATGCAGACGTACAATAGGTACCATATTCCACTAAGCCTCCTCATTACATACTCCAACTTTTTATTTTAGTGCCATAAATGAAGTGGTTGTGGTTTGTTGTTGTTTGGCTTGGGTTTTTTCTTGGGGGGGAGGGAGGAATACATGTATTAAATGACTATTAAATTATCTAGGAGACTGGGAAAATGTTGACACCGTCAGACAATAAACAATCATTTAACTTTTTCATTGTTTTAATGATACATTGACTAAGAACAACATAATTGAGCAAATCGTTCCTCAATTATCAAGGCTCCCTTGTGCTTGCAACTCATTGTACATTCCAGTCTGCACATCCCAAGAATGGACAGTGATTATTAGCATTGTTTAAATGAACATATTATCCAATGCAGACTGCTCCTCTTAGGCTTACAGACCAGCTATGCGCCGCAGAGGAACTTCATCCAGCTTCTGTTTCCTAGCGCTATCTTGGGAAGAACCAGATGAGCAGACCAGAACACATCCCTCCTGCTTCCAGTTCTGTATACACTAGGTACAAGTGATTTAGATGTGGAAATAGGAACAGCAGTACTTGCTTTGAACTCCCATGGCACTTACATAGGCTCCGAAATTAAATCCCACCACACCCATGTGGGTGGAGGTAGTCTAGGTGTATGAAAATTCCTCAACTCAACCTACCTGAAAAGGTAGGATAATCTAAAAAAAAAGTTTTTATAAAAGGTTGTGCCTGATCTATCCATCAAACTAGTTAACAGAACAAAGGCAAAGCCAGCCCGCACCCAGCAATCACACAACAGACAAAAATAAAATGGTTTCTTTACCACATGACAAAATGTTAAAATATGAAAAAAATTCTGTTATTTAATAATTACAAGAACTTGAAGGTGCCTGTCTGAGGCACCTACTGATATTTCTTCATTCCCCTAACATCAGTGTTCAATATCAGGAACAGAGAGGTGCCTGAATGGACCTACTAGGCATGTATTTCTTGCTCCTGGAAAAGGGGCAATGGGAGAATGGACAAGTAACTCTGTCGTGTCCGCTCTGGAACTGAGGAATGAGTAAGAGCAGAGAAGAAAGTTCTCCTGCTAGATACACTATCGTTCTTTGGCCACACTCACAGACAAGATCCTCAGTGGCTTTGGTGTACCACAATCCCCACCCTTGTTCCTTGTCGCTGACTATACACCACCTTCACATCACTAGATCCGCTTGGTGCCAAGTTCATACAAGGCGAAAAAAGAAATCAAACAGGACATCCCTGCAGCTTCCAGAGAAGATGGGTGTGTCAATTAGACCACAGGCAGTCAGAAGAGCTTAACAGGTATGCAGTAAGATGCATGCCTACGTGAGACTGCTGCATTTAAACAAACCATGCACTAGAATTCCCAGGAAGAATAACAAGACTCAAGGATAACTTTTCAGGGAACAATAAAATCAAGAAGTTTGAAAGAAGATCAAGTTTGGAAAAAAACTTACTTTCTTGGGGGAGTGTGACAAAAAAGTGTGTGAGAGAGAAAGAAAAAGGTTAACGACTGGCTGTAACTCGTAATTGGTGAAAGGAAGCAAGGTGGAGAAGAGCATTTGGCTCAGATCTGTAGTCTCTGAAGCCTGCCATGCCATTCCCAGCTTCTGGAGCTCTATAGCTTCAGGACACCCCCGTGCAGAGGCTACATCCACAGCCTAGGCTGACCAGCCTCTTACAAACTTTTCTCTGAATCTGTTATACTTCTTTTGACTATTTTTGTATTTTTGACCTCCACTATGATCCTGTGTCAGTGAGCTCCACACATTATGTGTAGAATGAAAAAACACTTCCTTTTATTTTAAACCCACTGCCTGATAGTTTCACTTTATATTTTTCAGCTTCCATTTTCAGAGAAATATCGAACAACTGCCTCCTATTCATAATCCCCACCTCCATCTTTACTTAATTTTGTCACAGCTTTACTGAGTTGGTGCTGCTGGTGGTACAGGAGCCATTTCATTGCAGATCTGAATTCCCTTCACCCTCACCTTTCCCAGCTCTACTAATTCCTTGCCAAGAAAGGAAATGAAGTATTGCACAAAACGTGCAAAAGAAGCCTGGGACACACACACTGATGTACAACATAATAGTAATTCATTGTGTTCCTATCCTAAGCATTTGTCTTTTGATTGTTACTAAACATTAAAGGTGACACTGTCCAACTGTCCAGAGGGTTCATGATCTCTTCTCTGAACAAGGACTTGCAGCCCATTAATGTTAATAGATCATTAGGGACACTCTTCTTGTGATGAGCTGCCTCATTTATTTTGATATAGATACCACTTGACAAAATCCCCAAGTCCTCCTACATATCTGTTGTGGAGGTCTGTTGTGAGGTTCGGTTAGGATTTTTTTTTTTATTTTTTATTTTCCAGTGGATAGAACACTAAACTATCAAAATACTAACTTTCTGATCTGAAATTCATCCTCATACAGGCATTCTGTATGTGTTAAACAGTGTAGGCTAATGCCTGATTTAAAGAGCAACTGAATTTAAGTTTAAAGCACTTCATTGCTGGGCTACTTATTTGATTTACCCATTCAAGCTGTTTCAAATGTGACTATGAAGAAAAACAGTGATGTTAACCACCTTCATCACTGAGCAAATGAATGCTGTTTCCCTATCTGCACCCTCTCAAATATGCTCTTTAGCCACGTACTTCAGAGGCTGATAGGAAGAAAAGAGTTTCTCCCAGCAGCCTATTATGATTTCAAAGAGCACAATCATCAACTTGCTCCACTTTGGACTAGCAGATTTTTAGGGAAGGGGTCATCTGCACACCAAAGAGTGTTGCAAGTAATTTGGTTTGTTCCCAGAGCTCAAACACTCGGACTGCTTTGAAATAACTGGGAGCTGGAAAAACATTTAGAATATTTAACATGCAAATGAGTGTAACATCAATCCTATTTTGTTTTTATAATTCCTGCATTCTCTACAGCTAGAACAAGCAGCTTTCTCATAACAGAGTAAGAGTTTTAGCTTTTCTCAGTTGGTTTGTTAAGAGCAGTTAGAGGCAACATCTTGAATATAATTTATACTACTTTCCTCAATCATTATTGTACCTGCCTCACTAATAAAAGAGTCATGAAATTAATGAGGTAAAAGCATTCTCTGAACAAAAATAATAAAAAGATCCCCTCTCTTCCTTCTTAACTGTATAAAGCTTCTTTATTCCACATGTTCCTATGTCTCTGCTTTATGAACAATCTCGAAGATGTGAGTATGGGAGTTTGCATTTAGGGCTGGTTTTGTGTTTTTGTTTTTGGTTTTTTTTGAGAGCAAAACTTAAATTGTTTTCTGCATTATGATATATAGCCTTTTAATATTCTAATTATGTAAATACTGCAAATGTTCTCATAGTGAACAAAACACAGAAGCCTCATTACAGCAAGCATTTCTTTAAATGTCAAAATTGCAATCAAAGTAAGAAAATGCATTCTTTGCAGATCATAGGTAGAAAGACTAAAATAGAAATGGGATTTTCCCATTTTAACTGTGAATCAGCAAGAGAAACAATCACGATTCTACTGCTCTTCTGAGATGTTTCATTCAATCCATCTACTAGGATGCAGATCTTCTCATTAAAGCAACCAATGGTCAACAACATATTACAGTAATAAGCTTGAACAAAAAAATTACAGATACAACAGTGGGAGCCATAATAAAAGCAGCCCTTCACTTTCACCCTTAAAAGGACTTTTTTTCTTTTTTTTTAATTAAGTTTGCTAAATCATTATCTGTGCTGCTTAATGTCATGAGATATATCCTGAAATAGACTTCTGGAGTTGCCTCCAGTGTCAGCTTCTACATGGTCTCAAGTGAACGATCCTGGAATCGAAGGGCCACGTGTGTGCATGTGCATGCAGACAGCACAAGCATGAGTACCCTGAGGGGCTATTCCTAACTCACACCTAACTCAATAGACGTGAGCCAGATCCAGCCTAGAATGTGCGTGGACATGTTAGTCTTGAGTTTGGTCTTCAGCTTAAGTGATCAATTTACAATCAGTATGAAATCTATGCGGTGAGCCTCAGTTTGGAACCTTTCTGCTCTAGCCAGCGAAAATCCTTTTAAATACTTGAATAAAAAGTTTCTGTGCATTTCCTAAATTTGTTTTCTTAGTTTAAGATAATCTCACAGTATCTCTCTTTTGCTGAAGGTAAACATGACACCTTATTTAAAGAACACTAATGAAGAATTCAGCAGTTGCTCGTATATTATGCTCAGCACAACCCTGCCTCCTGCATCTGAACAAGAAACATGGCTGTATACCATCTGAAGATGGAAAGAATAAGCTACAGATGTTTCTTCTCTTTTCCCCCTCCTTTTTGAATGAATAGTCTTCAAAAGAAAATTGCAGATAGAGAGGGAGAAGAAATTCAAGTTCCTATCGTATGCTGAACTTTCTGGATTTCAGAGCTCACATGTAAAATTTAATACTTACTATCTGCAGTCCATATATAATTCTAAGCTGCACTATTGGTTACCCATTTAAAATTTGAAAATACCAAAAGCATTTCCACTCAGAATTTCTTTCACCTCTCCACCTGCATTTTTCTTTTGAAGACTATTCATTTGAAAAGGGAAAAAAAAAAAAAAAAAAAAAAAAAAAAGAAGAAGAAACATCTGTTGCCTATTCTTTCCACCTTCAGATGGTACACAGGTTGGGTGATGCAGCAAAAATAATCAAGGAATCCTATTATAGACTGACTTTCTCTAGGTGTTTGTGAAGAGAAACAGTGCAACCCACCACATTAAAGTGTTTGAGGGTTTTTTTTTCTTCACTAAAAAGGCCCAGAGCTCTCCCCAGCAGAACAGGCTGCTCTAGCCCCACACTGAGTTTAGCCAGCTGGGTTGGGAACCATAGGCACCTCTGTGCTTCAGGGAGGTTTTCAAGCTCCACATACTGCCTCACAGCACCTCACAAGTTGAGAACTTGCAATCTTTTCCAGCCCACCCTTTTGCAGTCCCCTTCTAAAAACTTATCAGGTGAAGCTGAAGCCACAAAAGGTGTCCATCAGGAACCAGAGAAAATTAAGTTAGTTATCTATGCATATTCAACTCAGTTTATTTATTTTTTTCTCAACGAATAGTAAACTCACTTTCCACATGAATTTTTGTCACATGCAGCTGGCACCTTAAGATAACAATCCCAAACACTCAAGATTAAGAGTCTGCACTCCTGATAGTATATTATATCTTTAGCTGAAAGTAAAATCACTGAACAGAGTTAGTTCTATTTTAACTCAAACCAGGACATTAATATATGTATTTTTTTCCTCACATATTTGTAAGGGAAGACCTACTGTTGCAGGTTTTGTGCTCTATTCATCATCATCTCACTTAGCCACATCATCTGAAGTGGAAGACAACTTAGTCTGCTGTATTCTTTTTCTCCTTTGGATAACAGGCAATAATTACCTCACCGTTGCCTCCCTTTACTCAGCTCTTTAGTCAACAGCTACAACCTCTACCAAACCTGCTATGTCAAATCTCAGGTCCTTCTACGGTCCTGCTTCTTCTAATTTTATTATTCCTTTGTAATTTTCCAAGATGAAATCCTGCAACTCTGACAGCCTCCTTCACAGTTTATCCTCACCTTCCTCTCAGCAATTCCACGCTGAAAAAACCCTCATGTTTTCTTACTAGTCTGTAAGTACATAATGTCTATGGTGCAACTTTGTTACAAAGAGTTTAAGCTTACTACTCTGTCATTGTACTTCTCTCTAGGCTCCTCCACAGGCTCCCTTCCTTCACCTAAAATTAACTCATACTATTTCTCCTCACTTTAGAGGAGAAATAATAGTCTCTAATAGCCACTATATGTTACTCAGATGGTGATTTTAATTCCCCAAGTGTGTTAGCCTCCATCACCCACTTGGCAAAGCTTTCAGAGTAGTAATTTTTTTATTTCTTAAAGGCAGACCCTTCATGCAGGAAGGGCACCCTAAATACCTCTACAGTCTACTACTTATTTATCAAAGATCCCCAAAAAATTTCTTCTCAACAACAGTACAAAAGCTGAAGCACTAAGACTACTTCTCTGTCACAACAGTCAAACCCATCTTAACTTGCTTTCACTTCTTCCCATGTCTCTGCTCCCATGTCATTATCTCTTACTGCAGAGCCTAAGTTCTTTGTTGCAGAGCCTGTAGTCTGCTCCACGCTTGTGTCACAGGCAGCACTAGGGTATCCTGATCCAACAGAGAGATCTCCAACCTAGGGTAGCAGCAGTGCTGCCTCACCACACAGCATTAGACAGAATACAGGGAGTCAGGATCAGAAGGTGGAGTTACGTTCATCCTGCCCATCAATGATACTGCACCCAAGCTACGATCAACCTACAGTGCATGTATTATCAACACAATAAAAAAAAAATCTGAAAGTATTTTTACTGTTCAAAATGCAGAAGACACGAGAGGCATACACCAAAGAGCAGCTGCCTGAACAGAAATACGGCAAACTTTGAAATTGGTGTGTGTGAAACAATCTGTAGCTCTTTCAAAATAAAGTCCTGATGTCAACAGAAACTCTTTACCACATGTAATTATTTGTGTAATTGTAGATTTCAACGTCTTGTTCTTCCATTTTCTTTTTTTCCTTCTGCTTTGCTACTTCTTCTGCTTTACTTTCTAATTGCTATCTTTATTCAAATGACTACATGCAAGGAACATGTTTGCATATAGTAAGATTATTTCCTCCTTCCCCTGCTCTGCCAACATGCAATTCACTAAATTACAGAAACATGGAGCTGGGTCACGTATAAAACATTCATCACAGAATTCTACTGAATTCTAGGGAAGGGCTTTCACAGCCTGTGCTTAAATATCCTTACAAGGTTTTTCATTACATCACTCACTAAAAAAGAAACAAATTACTTCTCTCTTCAGAAAACAACCCATTCATGCCTTGTTTATCCCAGCTTTTTATACTTTGGAAGTTAGCTCTTCCCTCGCTATTTTCTTCTGAGGAAAAACAAATCCTTCAACTTTTCTCCTCATCAATCACTTTTTAAAATTCACTTCCTGTATTTCTACCATTCTTTAAACATTTATCCTCATCCTTTTGGAAGCTCTGGCCACAGTATTTCAGCTGAGGTCTCAACAGCACCAGGCAGGGGAGAATAGTCACTTCCCATGTCCATTTAGTTTCTATGTCCCAGAACATCTCTTACTAGAGTTCAAAGTGCATACAACAGTGGCAACGCATTTTTGCTTACACTTAGATTTTAACCTCTAAATGACCTATTATATTATGACCTTGCAGAGAAAATATGAATGTTAAAACTGCAGAATGAAACTTGGTGGTAAAACTAAAACCCATGTTGATATGTAACTCCTCCCACCTTTGCACATGCATTTCAAAAAGAAAAACTACAGAAAAAATTTTACAGCTATCATCTGAAAACAAGAAGCATTAGCCAAAAAAAAAAAAAACCAACCTCAAAACACACCCACAACTTTTTACAAAAGTAGAATTACTTAGTTAATTTTTTTTAAAAAATAATTCCTTCATGTTTCCATCTTGCTGTAAGTTTAAAAGGCCTAAATAACTGTAAGCCTTTCCTTAAAAGGAAATCCTTAAGAAAAGCCATATAATGTAATTGTAATGTAATCATTACAGATTACACTGTACTATGATGCAATCAGAAAGCTAGAGATCAATGGCTTGTAAATAGGATTAAAGAACATAAATTTATATCTACTCAGTCCAAACAGAAATGTAACAGTGCAGATCTCCAGAATGAAGAGATTTCATGTGCATAAATCAATTTCTAGCTGGAAGGTCATGACAAAGCATTAGATAGATAGAAATTACTGTGAACACTCATTTTGAAGAAAAGGAATAAAAGAAAACATAAAATTGCATCACAGGACTTTCCAAGTCTTCACTAAGTATGGAAGAAGCAGCGCAGAGCTAGTCTGAAGTGATCTTTAGTTTTTTGGTCTCTCCACAGTTATGATTAATGCCTTCTCCCTCCTTCCTCTGACATGTTAGTTTTCTAATAGCACTAACCACCACCACCTCATAATTTTTTTCTTTCTAAATCCAAGGGGGCAATTGGACTGGGCTTCCAAACAAACAGCAGCAGGATCGACAGGCCAGTGATGCTCCCAGCCCTTGACTGAGCAAAGGGGGGCACCAATGCCAGTCCTCTCATAACAAGATCTTTAACCGGTCGAGCAAGAGACATTTTGTCCAGCTTCAAAGAAAATTATCTTCCACTTCCATAGGCTAAATGCAAGGTTGGTTATGCCCCATACTGTCTCTTTTTGTTTAGACTCATACTGAAATAGTGCTTTTTTTATTGTCTGCAGTGAACTTCAGCTATTCTTTAACTTCTCAAAATAAACTGTAGGTTAACACAGATTTTATAAAGTACGTTTATGACTTGTTCTTCCATTAGCAGGAAGATTTATCTTTTAAAAACAAGAACTTGGCAATAAACAGACACTCAGCAAGTGATTTTCCCATTTTCCTTTTTTAATTCTTCCTCAACGCGTTGCAAGATGTTACTAGCCCCAGAAAACAGACAGTACCATCAACTCTCAGTTACGTAAAGAAAATGTATTGGGATAATTCAGACAAAGCTAAAATGCCAAAGATGAAACATGCAATGAGAGTATAACGGGGATAAGTTACTGATATAATTGACTGAAGCAAAAACCAGGTTTGGTCCGAACAGCCGGTGAGGACATAGTTGTCTCCACATTCGTTGCATGTTTCATTTTCATTCCAACAGAAGATGTAACATCAACAGAAAGTTAAAGATTAGAAATAAACCAGCTCTCAGCAAAGAAAGGCGTGGTGGCTTTTGAGGGACCCTACCTCTCCGTTCCACACAATGGGTGCATGCTCCTTTGCACTCTGGTAAACACATTTCCTCCTTACTTCCCAAATTCTTACTTTGTCCCCAGAATTGGTGATTCCTGAGCACCTCCTGCCCATAGCTGCACTAGCGTATTATCTATGGGAAAGCAACCACCTGCCTACCTCTCTTCCATACGTAACAGATGCCTGGCAGACCGAACACTGAATCACACAGCAATTGCTCTTAGAAGCATGCTGTGGGTGGTCGCAGTTATGTTCAGGATGTCACAAAAACACACTGGAACTGTCAAAACAAGTACCCTTCACTGAATTTGCTATTATAGCAGTAATTCATAGATGAAGTTTTCCTGACAGAATTTTAGTTCAAAACTGCAACAAGGAGAAAAAGGGCCCCTTCTTCAGAAAACAGTATCTTCCAGTCATTTTTGAAGATTTGGCTGGAGTAGAAGAGATGCAAGCCCCTTTTCCCCCCACCTTCCTCAATCCAAAATCCTACATGAAACAGGGATTTAATTCCAGTACCCTCAGTCAGCCTTTATTTATAACCCTCTTACCGCTCCTGTTTAATGTTTTCTTGGGACTGTGCACAGAGCTACAGCAAGTCATGCAATCCACTAATCTCCACAAGGAATGCAGGAATAATAAACAAACAAATAAGTATGGATTCAGGACAAGCAATGGCCACGAGGTATTTGTAGGTATTAAACACATCATCCTGTCTCCAACAAGCTGCTTTTACAAAATGTCTGTTTTGGTAGAATTAGAGTTGGATAGTGGAGAACTACAAGTTACTTTTTCTTTGTTTTGGCTGCTGGGGGTTGGATTTATGGTTGTGGGTTTTTTCCAAGTTGCAAAGCAGACGGAGAAATGGTAATATTAGAAACCTGACATTTTGCACTCATTCCTGCTTGCATAACCATACATTTTTATAGCAAATGGGATTCCTTTGACGATTATGATAATCTTCTGGTTTGCATGATTTTACTTAAAGATTTTTCACACACTCTCAAGACCTAACATCATGCAAAACAGAAAAGCATCATCCAAAATTCCATGGCACACTTCATTTGTAACAAATTCTTAGTATCTCCCCATTCTGCTTACTTTTTCCAGAGTAACAAGGAAGTTTCATAGCCAGTGCATATAAGTTTTATAACATATGCCAGCTAAAGATAGTCAGCTAATCTTTGAAACATTCTTCACACATAGGCATTGCACTTCCTAAGAAAAACCAACAGAACTTACCCTCATCTGTAGGGTTGAACCCACAGATATCACAGATACATCGAACCCACTTATTCATCTCCTCCTCGCTGTCTGCTACCAAATAGAAAACTCTGTCTATAGTGTTAATATCAAAAATATAACTGTTTTCAAACTCTTTTTTGTTGAACGTTAATCCAGCATCCACTTGTTGACACAAATTTAAGTCAATAATTCGGATAGGCTTCTTGGCATGGTCATTTTTGTAGTATTCCAATACATCTGGATCCCCTGTTAAACGGCCGCTGCGAAGCACAAACCATCTCCTCTTCCACGCCTGAAAATTGGAGAGAGGAAAAAAAAGGAGAAAAGTTAGAAAGAAGAAGACATGCTTTAAGGCTTCTACCTTTTGTGTATGGTTTCAACCTGATCTTCATTTTTAAAAAGGGGATATATAATTAAAATCACTGTTTACAAAATGAGAAAGGATAATCCAGTAAAGGAAAAAGGAGAAGTGGAGAAGGAGGGAATCAGGGAAGGGAAAAAAAAAAAATAAGCATACGCAAAAAGTTTCTGAAGGAAGCTAACGTAGGCATGAGGAAGACAAAATAAAATATATTTTAAGTGTTCCATAGTGTCTTGTTTCCAATATCTGCTGCTTCAGGCTGATGCATTGTAACTCTGAATTTTTCACTGGCACTTAATGACATGACCTGCACTTAAAGAACAGACAACGCTCCCCTCATATGTTCGCTTTGATGTTAGGGGAACTCTGTACTCAACTTCATAATATTTCTGCAGCAGTCCTTCTTAGAGAAGGAGAGCTACATTATTATTTGGGAAACCATTACAGAGATGGGGATGGAGAGAATGGCCAAACGTTATAGTTCTAACACATAAAATCAGTCTCTCTGGAATGTACATCCAGAGAAGAAAATACATTTCTCAATCTGGTGTCATGCTTGTTATACCAGCCTTCCTGCTGCTGCAGAGAGAAAGAAGCTGGTCTGAGAGAAAAGCACAACTAAAATGCCTCATTTTCCAACTAATCCTCAGCTGCCTTTCGCTCCTATTGGCCTCCATTACCAAGCATAATTCTTGCCAAAGATGCTGACTGAAACCAAGAAACTAATGTTTGTGTACAACTGTCCTGGTGTCACCAACAGCATCTTTATCGCCTCACTTCGCTGCATTTTGGTTCCTTAGTTCTACATTCTACGTTATTTGCTTCCTTACATGCACAAATGTCAGGATAATGGGCACAGTAGAAGAAACCAGACATGCTGCCATTGCCCACTGGAAGAGTTGCACTGCATTCACAGTTAGAAATCTCAAAGTAGAGCCTGGACACTGTAGGGAGCTCTGTCCATTTGTTTTTACGCTTTTCAGCAAAGTAGGAGACCAAAGTATATCAACACAGTAGCCAAGCCATCGCATGTTACACTGCAGGCTCACACCTTACCCCAAGGCACTCCATTCAAAACTTCTTTAGGATATTCAAACAAGTTCACCAGCAAGGCGATTTTAACTTGCCTTATGGAAGGACATAAAACAACAGAAGAAATAAAAAAAAAAATAAAGAAATATTTATATATAATCAGGTGAGCAAGGTATCCTTTTGGACAGCCCTGGCTGCATGCTAACCAAGGAAAGGAAAGCAACCAGCCAAGATGGTTCCAGAAGAGGTCAAGATCTGGGATGTCCTTTACACACTGGGTCAGTTTTGAAAACAAGAGGGTTTTTACTATTTATTAGGCAAAGAGATTCAGATCTGTTTTCAAGGCACAAGAGTTCCCATTTCATTTTTATGTAGCTTTAATTTCTAAGAGATTAGTGGAGGGAGAACATTAAGGACAGAGAGCAAGAACCACACTGCCATCTTCCAGCTCCAAACCAACGCTGTCAGCTTTGCGCTAGAGACTCACAAAACCCCCATTGTCAAGTGTGTTATGCCTTTTTGGGTATCAAGCTTAGGAAACTATTATGGAAAGATAATACAGAAAACAGGAGAAAGGGAAAAATGCCAGACAGCTTAATTAAGGCTTGTGATCCTCTCCCTAACTACCAAGCCTTTAAAAGCTACTTGATTTTTAGGGTAACTTTTGTAGTTTATAATCCAAGTATACTTATTGTAGTTGTGAATACAGCATCTGCCGTTAAATGCAGAGCCGTGTGATTCAAGTCAAGATCTCAAGCAATTATTTCTGTGGTAGCACTAAGTTTAACTGGGTGAAAAGCAAAACACAGAAGATGTAACAGATGAAACCCCTTCCATGTAGATTTCAAATGTGAGCATCTTCTAGTAGCACAGCTGATAAGCGCTGTGTAACAGCGACCCAAAACCGGTGGCAAAAGTTTGTTTTGCTTCCTGTTTCCAAGTCAAGTCACAAATTAGATGCTGGGATAACAGGAAACTTCAGTATCTGAGTCTCTCCCTACGCAAAGCCGATCACAGATAACTGTTACCAACCAAAACTGCAAAATTGTTGTTTCAGAAACTAGCTTTATCTTTAACCTCAGCCTTCAGCCATCCAGATGAAATTTTCAAAGTTTGAGTCAGGAGGAAAGAGATTAGAGATAGGAGAGGGACAAGAGCAATTGAGAAGCACAATGCTTTTTGTCTCGTGATTCGTGTAACCAAAAAAACCAACCAAACAAACAAAAAGTTAACTTGGTATAAACCAAGCATGCCTCTTTTAGACAGTTATTCCTAGTATTGTGTTAAGGAGTTAAAGATTCTCAGCAATCTCTGTTGAGCGTTAATGAGTAAATAGGACTCTTAAAAATTCAGGAAAAAAAAAAAATTCAACCAGCTAAGCAGAATTTGCTTTCAGCCCTTCAGGCTACAAAATAGCAACTATAAAATACTTAAAACATTGAATTTAGCCTACCAGCACCTGCTACTATTTTTGAAGAGTTTTCACATAGTGCATATGTGAGTGTTTATTTCAGGCATATAATGAGTCACCCTCACTGAAACTGGCACAGATTATATGCAAAAACAAAAGCAATTCCATAAACTACACACTAATAAGGCAGATACAAAGGTTCTCTGGATTACAGTACAAAGCACAATTTAGCAGCAGAATAAAGCTTAAAGCTAGACAAGCGAACTGACATCAGCACCCTTGCTAATCATAGTACAAAAGCGCCTCTATACTTTGTCAAAGTGCAAAATGAGCCCACATAAATTACTCTTTGTTATTCGAAAATATCTGGGATTCTTAAAGCTTGATCTATTTTTAACATTTCAGTATTTGCCGTTGTAAGGAAAGCTGTATAGTGCCCCGCTGAAGTACAGAATACTCGACTATATGCGTAAGGAAGAGAGCTTCTTCAGTAATGGCTTTCCAAAAAAAAAAAAAAAACAACCAAAACCAACCCACAAAGATCTCTAAAAGAAAGCGTGCACATATGAAAGTATGTATTTACACACTTTTTTTTTTATTTTTACTCCTGTGGGCGTACTTGCTGATGCAAGTTTAAGTCACAGGAAAAAAATCACAGGTACTAGTTATCTGTCATGTTACAGACATTATCAGCCACATATTATCAAACACTGGTTTTCTGTGCATTAAATTTGAGAAGCCAAAAAAACCCCAAACCAAACAAACTAGTCAATATGAGATTTAAGTATTTTGTCCCAATACCAATATAATTTAATTCTGGAAAGATATTTGAGCAAATCGAGAAGAGGTGCGTTTTTTTAATGCAAGATTTTTTCATACTTATATATAGAATGTATGTTATCAACATAAATAGGATTTTAAAAGAATATGTTTTATAAATACACTGCAGGCAGATCAAATACCTAATTGAGAACTAAAATTGTTCCTTTTAAAAGTGTAGCATGGTAAACTTCATGGGAATCAAGTTCACCAAAAGCCTGTGTAGACTTTTGTAAATTATTACAAAACAAGATTTAACGAGGTTTGCTGCTTTTGTTTCAGTCTCAGAAAGACCTTGTGTGCCTCTCAGCTTGTTTGCTCCTTTGAGCTGCAAAGCATATCAGCTGGCCTAACATAGCACATCAGTATTCTTGCCAAACATTGTCCTGTTTGTATCATGAGACCATCGTATCATGAGACCATCATAACTATAGAAACAAGCTTGTTTGCTTGTTTTTGAAGTAGCCTAAAATGTGACAAGCTGCTCACCCACAGAGCATCACATGATCAAAGGAATAGTGGAATTCTGGTTGTTTTTTTTTTTCACGTGGCGTTTTGAGCAGGTTACAGAGCAAACCCAAATTCCTATGATTAGTTCTTCCACTCACATATATGAAAAGCACTGGTTTAAAAGCAAGTGAATCAACTAAGAAGTTGGCAGAAGGCATCATTTAGCAGTGTTGGGCTTTGTTGTTTGGTTTTGGTTTGTTTTCTTCAGACTGTAGTTAAACCTGCATGCAGTACACAGGATTTACAATATAATCTCCTTACAAGAGGCATATCAGTTCAAGAAGCTGTAGCTATACCTCCATTAATCTTTACATTTATGGATTATCCCCCCCTCTCCATACATACATATTTGAGATGTACCTCATTCAGCTGCTGGCTGTAGTTCAAAGATGTAGGAAATAGGGGATGTATGTGTAAATGAAGAGGGAAGGAAAGGAGGAAGGAGCAGGAAAGAGTAGATCATTTACATTTATATTTTAAAAACAACTTAATCTTCCATTTGGATCCCCTCAAGCTGTTGCTCAAGAGGCCAAAATAATTACATGAAATGTGTAAATAAAAGCTTAGAAATGTTAAATCAAAGACAACTTTTTTCTGGTGTTTTTTGTTTGGTCGGTTTGTTCTGTTGTTGTGTTCGGGTTTTGTTTTTTTTTTTTATTTACAGCATTTCCGCTCACGTGGTGAAGTAACTGCTTAGTGATAAACTAGTCAATTGTCCCTCTTTGGTTTGCTAAGGATTATTACCCATAATCCTCAAATCTTTTAAAGCTGATTTTCCCCTTCTAGCACACTTACCACCTTTTTTTCTCTTGGGTAGCACGCAGTCAAAAAAACCAAACACCTCTAAAACTGTTGAGTACTGGTTAAGCCAAAGAGGGTATCACTTACAGCCCACTCCGGTAATACCACTAATAAATCTTTCCCCCATGTATGACCATGAGACCCAGGAATAAAATTACAAATCTCAGACCTTCCTGCTCATCTCTCAAGTGCACAAACATTTGTGCTTACGTTTTCATCTCCATACTCCACGGAGTATTTTAAAAGGGCAGTATTTGGCATTCTTTCCCAGAGAAGTCCTTCTTGGAAGAAAGAAGCAATTTACCCAGGGACGCAGGGAATGATCTAAAAGAACACTTGATGTTTTACAAACACACAACAAAACATTTCCTTGCTCAAGAAGAATTTAGTAAGTAGAAGACTTGCAGAGCACGAACCAAAGAGAAGGGGGCTAGGGAATGCTGTTCTGGACACTTGTTTTAAGTCCTGAACCTACTGCTGAGGTCTTTTCACTTCTCTGCTCAGATCAAGGTCTAACTTGCTCTACACTTTTTGCTCTTATCTATTTCATCTATCCCTCTCCCTTTAACATCTTTCCAATGCAAAGGTTAAATAAGTGAAATTGCTACATGTCTTTGACAAAGAAGAACAAATATCACAAAACAGAAGTTGAGTATTTCTCAAACTTTTTTTTTTTTCCTTCCTTTCTGCTTCCACATTTCTAGTGTCCAGGTGTTCATGACAGGAGACAAACATCTCTGGCACAGCCACGCTGACTCACATGTTAGACCTGTGCTCTGCAGCCCATTAGAAGTTCAAGTGAAAGAAAAATAAGTATTCCTTCACACTATGCTTCTTTTTAAATCCTATTTGTGGTAGGCACAGACCAGTGACAACTGTCACTGATGAGCTTCATCCCACCAGGCACGTAGTCGGGAGGACTGCCGGGAAGTAGCCAAAAGAGGTCACATTAGGTAACAGTAGTTCAAGTACAGAACTTTAGTTTTTCCACTTGCTACTCTTCCAGCTTGCAGAACTAACCCCAACATGGTGAAACTGCAAAATTTCAGCTCACAGTTTCCTTGAGAAATTAACACTTGTATCTTTCTACATGGAAATAAATTAACGGGTGTTTTTCAGAAAGCTTTTTCTGGAAATCTTTTAAAATATTTTTTTTTTTCCTTAAAAGTCCATATCATAAGCACCAAAACTAAGGAATATTTAATTGCTAGTTACGTCTGAAAACCACTGTCATAACACCTACTAGCAACGGCCATCCTCATCCCTAGAAATGAAATTATGCCCTTCCTTTTTCATTTTAATTTTTTTTTCTTCTTAAATGTAAGGAAGAAGAACTGAACTGAGAACCAAAAAGTATGTTTAGTGTCTTAACTTTAACATCAGAAACTGTACTTCCAAGCTTTGACAACAGTCCAAACACTCTACTTTTAGTAGCGCTAAATACTAAGAAGTGTAAACAGATTGCTGCAAAATAAGCAAATGTGATATGAGGAAAACTCTGAATGCATTATGACTTTCTTTAAATACTTAAAGACTTGTTTTCCAGGAAGCACCATCTTTTCTCACTGAGCAAAATAAGGAAAAAACAGTCTCAGTGGAAGTTTCCACTCTCCTGGCCATCATCCTGATCATCTGTTCCGAATACACACAAGGCCAAAATTTCCTGTTTTCAAACTATTGTCACCATTTTCTAGTCTTGTGCTGTCGATTCTAACTTTAGCTTGTTAAATAAACAAAAGAAAACACTGAAAATACAGCAGAACAATACTTCCACAGAGATTTAAGGTGAGCACTGTTTCATAAGTGTCGTTTCAGCACGTGAATTAGTCTCCCAGTGTTACACCGCTAATTAAAGCGTCAAAAAAGGTGCAAAATACAATTCAGACAAAGTGGCACTAACTGCTGCTTTATTTTATGAATCTAAAACTAACTGAATATATTCATAGCCCTTTTCTTTTTCATGGAAGTTCTTGGGTTGTTTTTTTTTTGTTTGGTTTATTTTTTAAGGCCTTATGTGTATTGCCAGTGTAACTGTGCAGCCAGGTCTTTACCATCTAATTCACATTAAACTGATCCATATTATGACTGGTAGCATCAGTCACTTCAATAAACACTTTTCTGTGGTATGTCAGAAATTTTCTAATGGCAAGCACAAATTTCTCTCTGCCATACTCCTGCCCGTGAGCGAATTATCATCATCATCATCTCTTCTCCAAAGGAGAATTGATTCAGCGTCATGTAGGGCAACAAAGCAGGAGATCTGCAGCAGAACCAGGACCCGAGCCCTCACTTCACTCTCTCCAAAGCCAGGACCAGTGACCAGATCTTCTTACGTCACTTTACGCACTTCTTGTGCCTATAAACATTCTGTCATTCCTGATCACTTGCAAACTCACCTTATAACTTCTAGTTGTTCTAATTTACACCACCCACCCTGCATGGCTAAGACATAACTCCTTAACAGTCTTACCAGCAACACGCTCCCTACCACACATATTAGCTTTGCCACCTCCTCTCACTGCTCTGTCAGAAATGAAAACAGAACACTTCTCATGGCATGACACTTGCCACAGAATAAGGAGAAGTATATTTGTTGCCGGTCCCTTACTCACACATCTACATAGCCTTCATTTTGCTCCCTGTTTCTCAGAACATTTCCAAAATTTGGTCTTTTTCTCTCTGATCACAAGCATGTTTTGATCATCTTACTCCCTAACCTTTCCCATGTCCATCCTGTTTAAAATAATACTGCCAGGACAACCTCCCTTCTCTCATTCTGATCATATCATCTTCTGTTTTGAAGTTCTATATTTACTGACTTGCTTTATTGCAGTTTTGAGCCTCTTCTCCTATTTTTAGGCTTTTTCTTATGAAAGTCGGTGTACTAACTTGACTCCCTGCCTCTTGCAAGTCACCTCCTACCACTTTGCTTTACCACCAATACCAGACTTGGGTCATTATTCCTTCTCTCCTGCATCTCTCATCTTTCTTCACCTTCTGAAGGCTCCCTGAATCAGTAGGCAAGGGCATGACATCTTCCTTCACATTCCTCCTAAAGATCAGCCTCTTTGATAGTAGTTACCATCTCCCAACCAAATTACAATTTGGCTTTACTTTTAAAATAAATCCATCTGATGCAATGTTTTTGTGTATTCATCAGACAAAGGTTTGTTTGTTGTTGGTTTTTTGTTGCTTTTTTTTTAAAGTTGCTTCAGTCTTTTCATCAGCTCTTAATTAGAAGTCACTCTTGCCACAAGTCTTAATCTAAGAAAGCAAAATATTCAGGGTAGGTTCTGCTCTTTTGTTCTGTTGATGATCTGGGTTTTTTTTCGCTTAGTTTTGCTTTTGGTTGATTGTTTTGGTTTGCTTGTTGTTTTTTTTTTTTAAATAAAGTGTCTGTACACTACTTATTACAAGGATTGCTACAGTGGTGACAAGATCACCTTAACAAGACAAGTCTGAGAAGACACCAGCCATGATGTTTGACTGGAGTTCCACCAGGGCGATCTCATGGGTGTAAACTGTGACAAGCTGCATGAGACTAATACACAGAGAAATGAAAAATTTAGGATTTACAAAGACACAATAAATCCAAAGCTGAAAAGCCAAGCCATTTATACCAACAGCCGCTTTCCCACTAATGGCCGGGAGTGAAATGTTTCACCATATTCTTTTTGTCTATTCATTTCTCATTTCCTAGGAGGACAGTCATTTTGAAGTGGTGTTTATATTAAGGTGTGAAAAATCCCCATTCTTCCAGATTACAAACCTCATGTTTTTGTCATAATTTATACACACTCACAGCTTTGCTGTTTGTTTGGGTTTTTTTTCCCTTCTTACTTGTCTGTGCAGATATCTATCTTCATCATCTGTAAAAGGCTTATATACAAGGAAAAGTAAGACACTAGAACTATATAAAAGAGGCAATTTCTGATGCTATGTTGGACCCTTTAGAGGACATTGCAGTTTCAACAAATATACAACACACGCTTCACTGCTTCACGTTTGGATCGCTCGAGCGTGCTCATGCTGCATACAAAATAGAGATTTCTACAGATGAGAAGGGCCAGGCATCCTGCACATCATCTCTTCAACAAAATATTCATAGGCTTAAATACTGTTTTGTACTCCCCACAAAAGAAAGGGGATCTGACCTACAGAAGAAGCAGTTTCTCCGACTTCAATAGGGAATGATGAATTAAGGAGGATTGTGTGAAGCTAACCCATAATTTCTACAAATGGCCTCCCAACTAACTACCCTGGTTTAAGTTCCTAGTTGTATGCATAAAGAAGCTCCTACACATCCATTAACATGCACAGAAAAGTTTCCAAAGAAAAGTGCAGACAATATTTTAAATAATCCCTGTCAATTAAACTTAGGACATGTGGCCACTCCATCCTTATCTGTTTCTTGTGAGAGCAAGGCTGTACACTAGCTGACAGTTTTGCAAATCGAACATCTGTAGACCAAGGCAGAAGCCTCTTTTGTAAATGAGCCAGCCACTATTACAGCAATGAAAGAACCAATACTTATTCAAGCCACTTTACTCAGGCATAGTAAAGAGAAATCTAAAGGAAATCTATTGTTCTGCCAAGATATTACAGGGAGAAGCAACACAGTACTTTAAATATCATGCAGCATTGCAAGGAATTCCTTATTCTAGGAAAGGGGAAGAATTAGGAAGGGCATGCCCAGTGTTTACATTTTAGGAGTAAAATTATTAGCTTTTCCATTGCAAATCATAAGATCTGCAATGTGCACAAACCAAGTGTATAGATATGGCAAGAGCAGCCGCTAAGAAGAGTGAAAGCTAAAGTAAAAGTCAGCATGGTGCCCAATAAATGCATTCACACTATACAGCACCGAGAATATTTACCTCAGCAGGTTTTTTCTGAATTGAACTGACCTACAGAACTCCAGAGAAAAATTAATTTCAAAATAACCAAGCATGAAGTCAAAATTATTTGCAAGACATCATGATATATAAATTGCTTTTACTATGCTAATTAGATTGAATTTCTATTATAACAAAAATATTATTTTTCCAACACTGCAAACAGTATATTTTTAGATTCAAGTAACTCACTGGTAGTAACAAAACGGTTAAGAAATTTTAAAAGCGGCTACTTCACATTCCAACAACAAATTTAGCTACATACCACTGTACCTGAAAATTAAGACGCTTTGGTGTAAATACTTCGATTAGCTTACAAAACACTTCCCTTGCTCTCAGCAACTCACATGAAAAAAGCTTTATCCTGTTTCCTAGATCATAACAGTACCCTCATCCCATACAGCATTAGGATCAACAGCTCTGTAGAATTTAACCAGCACAACCAATTCATTCATCTTTTTTTCTCCCCACCTCTGAGCAACCTCCCAAATCAGGATTTGTTCCAAAAGCAAATCCTTGGCACGGCGGTTGCTTACCGCGAAGGCTGCGCTGCCCCGCCGCGGGAACTCGAGCGCCAGAAGCGAGCCCCAGTCAGCCAGCCTCTGCTCACAGCGACTCACTGCCAGGCTCCCCGGTGACAAAACTCCGGTACTCAGCACTGGCGTGCTGTTTCAACAGCCAAGAAATTGCGGACGGTTCTTGAATAACAATACAAATATTAAGATAAACTAAGTGGTGTAGAGGGCTGTATTAACACACCTATGCATGCCCACAGATGTCTGTAACGTTCTGAAGCAATAAATCACAGAGCTTCTCCTTGCACTTTGTGTCATAAAACTTTTCTCTTTTTTTTTTTTTTTGAGTTGGTGTTATAAGTGAACAAACAGGTAGAGACTTAGGCTCATGCTTTAGAATCAGAAATGACCGAGTCAACTTGTAAATCAATACAAAAGCTACATCTCTTTTTGAACAAATAATATTTTTCAAGCAACAAGATAACATTCATTAAGGAAGCCCCTGTCTACTTCAATTCTTTCTCCATGTACCCAAGAGTTACAAAGCAGAAAAGTCAATGATATCAAGAACAAGTTTTTTTCTGGTTTACCTCTTCAAGTCTTCAGAAAATTTAGGCAATGTCCTGGCCATTTCTGTGGTTGTGTCTACCCCAAAATAAGCAAAGCTTTCTTCTTCCTGCTGGCTTCCCACCTCACTCTACACCACCCTATCCTCATAACCTTTGACCAACAGGAAGCAGACACAATGGACTGAAAATAACAGCAATTGTAAGGTTTCAGATGATTTAATATGTGAGGGGTGGGCTTAAGATTTGAAAAACTTCCCTTGCTTTGGTTTTTCAACAGTTGCTTAAAACATGTTATCGACAGACTTAAAACATCTGTTAGGGATCCTAGGTTGAAAGAGGCTAAAAAACTCTGAAGCACAGTATGAAGAGCACAGAGGTACAAATTCTTGCATATGTTGAGATTCTGCATTTAAGTCGTAGTCATTAGGCTATTATATACAATAGCAGTACAGGTTTCTTACAGCATTATGTTTTGGTTTTGTTTGTGGTGTTTTTTAAATATTTTTTTATTTATCTGAGCTTTTAGATCAGTAATAAGTACAACTATACGTCCCATAAAATATGACATTCTGGTAAGAAATATAACCAGAAGTCCATTTAAACACTGCAGTTAAAGCTATTAAAACAAAAAAAATAAAATAAATGGTGATGGAAAGTCGCAGAACAGTTTGCTAATACAGAAAGGACCTTGGCTAATTTTAAGTTGCTGAGGTACACTTTGTGGTGTAGGAGGAAGAATCTTTACCTTCCCCTCAAGTAAAAGCGCCATCAATGATGCCACAGAAATCTTCATTACCAGTAAAAATATTCACATGCTTCACATTTTACCAGCATCTTGGCATGATTACTTGAGGGTTATAGATGCCAGAGTTCAGACAGGCAATTAAAGCACTTCTTTTTATTAGTTTTAATATTTTTCATCTTGCGCCCCAAGTACCAGCTGATTATTATTCTGCAAACCCACAATCACGTCCTGTCTCTGTCATCCCTCCCCAGATCCCTCAGGTTCCTCCTTTGCGGTTATACCACAACACATACAGGTCACAGTGATAAGAGCAGAATGAACTGAACTCTGAAAGGTACTCTTGTATAAAAGCTATACTGTGTTTTCTACAGAAGGAAATGAGGGGGGGGAGGATAAAGAATCAGTGTCATTTTTTAACCAGACTCGTTGTCCTGAACACCAGACAAGTAAATCAAAGGTTCTTCCACAAATTTCAGGCTAAGAGTATTACAGTGAAATAGATACAAGAATGCTGAAATGCAAGGTCGTAATACTCTTCCCGCATAATTGTGAATATGTTTGCTACCCCATACACATACTTCATCAAGCATCCACTGTACCTCTATTGCACATTAGGCACTGCTCAGTTTTAGAGGCATTTTAGTCATGGAATTACTCTTTTCTTGACAAAGGAAGCTCAGGCATTGCATTTGTACAGGGTAAGACAGGATCTAGCTTGTCAATGGAGTATTTGATTAAGGTCTGCAACTGCTCAAAGTAACTACAGAGAAGCCCCTCATGATATGTTTCATCACGGCATACACAACTTCCAAATATCAGACATCCACATTGCACTTGAGCAAGCTTTTGAGCAGAGCCGCAGAAGCCACCACTGACAAGTTACAATAGAAACTTAGAGCACAAATGGTTCAACAAGGAGAGTAAATAGGAGGTTCTCTGCAAGCCTGCAGTTTAAGAGTCCCTTGAAACCACTTTGTCTGCTAATAGGATCCTCCTTTTCCCTTCCCCCATTTTAAGACACAACCTGATGCCATCACACCAAGGAATAACAGAGAAAGGATATCCTGCCTAGATTTTCCATTATACAGATCAAATCATCAATCCAGGGAGGTCTTTGCTTGCACATAGGATTAAAAAGAAGATGCTTCCAACTGATAAACCCTGAGAGGAAGCAAGGTTGACTCCATGACTATTTTTAAGTAGTTAACATTCATACAATGGCCTAAAATTAATGGACAACCCCCAGGGTCCATGAAGCTTTCATTAAAAAAAAAAATTTAAAAAGATAATTAAGAAGTTAGCATATGTGGGACAAGGTGGGGGAAGAAAACAAAACAACTAAAAGCTGGCAGATATAATCATGCTTCTTCCCAGACTCACCTTGAATTAAGTTTGTATGTTTAGTTTCAGTAAGTGTAAAGATAAGATTTATGTTGTTTTCTTTAAAAAGAAAAGCTTTTCCTTCAACAATATCTGGGAGAAACCTAACTTCACAGTTCTCGTCATTTTAACTAATATTCTTCTGCTGTGAGTATCATATGACAAAAAAGTAAACACAGAAAAATAAAAATATCTTTATGTAGCTGTATCATGAAAGAAGGAACTTGTTTCTTAGCCCTAACATCCGAGGCCAGCTACCACAGCTGTGCTGCAGCTTCCAGCTGAACAGCTCCCTACATCTCACCACCTAATAGACAAAAGGCAGTTAGTTTACCAAGTGGCCAGTGTTTCACATTTAGGTCAGTTAAAAGCAACCCACATCTAAGGCTTCATCGAAGCACTGTAGGAAAAGTCATACTTTGTGCATCTGGACAGATGATGAATGCAGACATCTCTGGTATCATCCGAGGATAAATAATTTAAATGGCATTAAATGCACTGAAAATGTAATTATTATGCCAGGCATTTCTTTGGATAAAGAACAAGATGAAGCAAAAGTCCCTTGAAGTTCACCTTTGTAATCTAGGAAACGTCCAGAAACTCAAGGCATTTTAAATATTGCCAGTCATCTCCACTTTTAAGTGGTAAGAAGGATTTCTTTTTTTAAGTATTTATCCTTTTGGAGGATTGGTGTTCATTTGTTTGTTTAGTTGTTGGGTTTCTTTTTGGTTGTTGTTCTTGTTGATGTTCTTTTTAATAAGAGCATCCTTCTGATAAGAGAATCGCGGAAAATAAAAACTGCCTAGAATTTCTGATCTCATCACAAACTATTCCCCTTCTCCTCTGTGCAGTAGATAAAAAGGGAACAATTAGCCTGCTGTTTGCTCAGCACAGTGACATTGTTCATGTCTTCATTTGTATCAGATCACATCGCAGAAGAGAGAAAAAAACATTAAAAATAGATGAAACAAAACAAAACATCTATCATTAAACCACCAACACCGCTATGAGATTTCTATCCCATCAGATTTCTATTATTTATTTTGTAGTTTTGAGCAGATTCAAGTGCTACAGTTCCTTTATCCTATCTGGCTCGCAAAGTACTTCGTATTTTTAAGCTTTGCTCTTTGACGTGAAAAGCAAGTACTGCATTATCCAACTGCTTTTTACACCTTTTTGTGAGAGTCTCACTTACTATAAAAATGTTTAATTTTTAACTTACAGGCAGCAAAGGAACTCTAAAACTGGGCGCCTTGTTACTTGATTTATTGGCTCCCTATACATCTAAACAACATCTACTTTGTTTACGGACTGGAAGCTCTTGCTACTGCCAGCACTTCAGGAACAATGTAACTGTGGAAAGGGGAAAACATGTTTTTCTACATTTTGTTTTTCATATAACAGAATTATAAGGTACACATGCACCGATTTGAAAATATTTTTAATAGCTGGTAACCTCAAATGGACAAAACAACCTACCTCAGCAGGTACTCTGTCCGAACTCCTAACTTAACCCTTTTCATTCTGGAGCTATTTATGAGTAATACTGCCACACTTACATATATTGAAAAATAATCTGTGTTATAGCATCATAATGACACTGAAAACATGAATTCTGTTTCTAAAGATGATCATTTTTCAAATCCTTAAAATGAGAAGAGCTTTGGGACAACAGCAAGAGGCGTGAAATCAAAAGCAACATTTAATACCTTGTACAAAATTTTCCAGCTCTTAAAAATATATATCACAACACTGTTTATATGAACCCAGTAAGATACACAACTGGTATCATCTCATTTTAAAGACAGATATATATATTAGAAAAAGTCACTATAACAACATACCAAATTTGAAATAAAAAAAAAAGGAATGTTCTCATTTTCCCCACCAATTACAGCGGTGTCCCAAGTCCCTCCGCCCCTAGGAAATTCCAGTGCCACCTGTATTAGGTTGTGTGACAAGGATCCACTTGTCTATGAGGTACAGCACAGCAAGAGGGATGCTGCCAGTCAGGCCAGGTGCCCCTCATGGCAGGTCCTCTGAGCACCTCCCTCCTACTCACCAGCACTGATATAAGAGAGGCCATTGGTGTTCTGTTTCAAACAGGTGAGATTTGGCAGAGGAGTGCACTTTTCCATCCAGCATCACATCTCTCACAGGTTTCCTAAGCTCTAGTTTACCTTCAATGCTAAACAGCTTTAAGACACACATTGAGGCCTCCAACTGGAGGGCTCCCCTACTTCAACAGCCGATCACCTACCCTCCCTCTCAGACCTGAAAGGCTATCAAAAATACAGAAAAAAAAATTAAAACAACTACTCTAAACAATACTCAGCCAACCTTCACATTTGAACACACTGGTTTTGTCTCTGCTGCAAGCCTCCTCCTCCTAGAACACTGCAGAAATGAAGCTGCTTATTCCAACATGAGTCGTGACAGAAAAAAAACAAAACAAAAACGGTGAGACCACTAACAACATCAAACTATAATTTTAGAAACCGCTGACGTAGAATGATTGTGTCTTCACTGTCACCGACTGCGAAGCCGAGACACCTACTAACGTCACATTGTTTGTACTGCTGCAGTCAGCTCCCTGTCAGGTAGGTGCCACTTCACTGAAGATACTACATGACTTGAGAGCACTCGTTTTTCTTGATAGCCAGGAAGGCCAAAGACTGAGCGATATGGAAACAAATACACTCCCTTTTGATAACAGGCTGATATGCCAGAGGGGAAGAAATGTCCATTCTTGCTCTCCATTATAAAGATTTTTCAGAGAAAATAAAACAGATTTAAGCAGGTGAACTCATATTTTACTAAAGCAAAAGTATACCACTGCACAGCAAAGATCAACAATTTTCAGGATGGGATGATAACGCAAGAGTGTTTAAATTTTAGTATCACTTCATTTTGGTTCAAAAACATGCCTTGCTTCTTCCTGAGAAGCTATAAACTTTAAAACATGAGGCCTAGCGGCACGTTAAGAGTCTAAATACTGCTAGGAGTGCTCACGATCAGCTGATGATGGACACCAAGCAAATCGCTTCAATCCAGAGGAAAATTATTTTGCTGATCAAAGTCACTAAATCAAAGTAACAATAAGGAGCACTTATACCAAAGTCTTGCACCTTAACCAGAGTATGCCGATTAATCAATTTGTTAGTCACTTTGTGACTAATAAATAAGTATAACCAGTATGAACTGGGTGCTTTCTACTTCTCAGCTCTGCTCAAATACTGCAGTAAAAGCAAAGGTAAATAGTTTGATACAGTTTGATATATGTGTGTGTGTGTGTGTGTGTGTATATACACACACAGAGCTATACAAATGCGCTCCCCATAGCAGACGGGAGAGATGATTTTCTACAACAACATGTGCTTGAACTAGGCATACAAATTAAACACCTTCTGCCTGAGCAAGGTGATGACAGCCTGTGATGCTGCTTGGAGGAAAAGCTATAGCTGAATTCCTCTGAGCATTTAAGAGAGACATTGCATCATACCGACAAAATAGATAAAATTCCCACCGAATGTAAAAGAATTGTCAGTGATTTTACTGACACAACAGTAGAGAAGCATATACAAATAACCACTTTCTCCTTGATTCACAATATTTAGATTGTTATTTCCAGCCCAGGTTAAACGAATTGGTATTATGATACTATTGTTAGGCTAGATGTATAAACACGCTCATGCACTTTTGGAAGCAGGCCAGCCAGCTCAACAAACAGATTACAAAAGAAACAGTGAAGAGGTAGAGGTGCTTGGGTTCATCCATCAGGCTGTTACGGAGAGGGAGCGGGAAGGACGAAAACAGCACAGAACAACAGTGGAGCAAAATATGTTGTGAACACACTATTTTAGGAAGTGTAGGTTTCTTAAAAAAACAAAACACAAACAGCTCAAGAATTGGTTCATACTCCTCGGCAAAATAACTCCTGGACATTTCATGCAGAGCCAGATACATTAAGCAGTTTCCATCAGCATGCTTAACTCAAAGGAAAAGAAATGAAGAAATACTGGATGGAGATTTCTAACAGTGAAAGGAAAATTAGTGCTCAAAACACAAATCACCATCAGCAAAAAAATTTTACTCAGAGAAAACTATTTGTTTTCTTTATGAACAAAGAATAAGGACAAAATATATTTCGTGGGTAGTATAGATCTCTCCCAGATCTCCCGCTTGATCTCTAAGGAGAAGGACTCAGCCTTACCCCCTTTTGTTCTGCAACAGCTCAGGCACTTGGCCCCAATTCTTTCTACCCAACATTTCTCTAAAAATTTCTTCCTCATTTCAGTCAAAGGAGAGGAGTTTTGAGACAGGTTATTTGCAGTTGCTTACCAGAGCACTCTGTTTACAGATACAGAATTGAAAGCAAGAATATATGAACCAACAAAGATTACGGATTTTTCAGGTAGTACAACAAGCCTATGTAAGCAGAAAGAGTGACAGCTTCTAAATAAGAGCAGAGTAAGAAATACAATCCTGGATTACTCTCCCTAGCTCACACTCTGTCTTGGCAAACCTGAAGTCACTTGTCTGTTCCAAGAGCCAACAGGGCCAAGATATCAGCCCTGTGCATTCATTTCCTAAGAGGACCCAACATGCAGAAAGAAGAAAACCACATGGAGAAGTAAAGCCAGTCACTCATTCCTTTGAAAAGGGCCTTGTGAGATTTCTCATTTATGATTTGCTCTCCTCTGTTCGCAGCAGACACTCTGGAAAGAGTAAGCTGGGCTGAAGTCATACCAACAAAGGAGATTTCTATTTTCATAATCAAAATACTTGCCTTGTTTCATTGGAAATACTCCATAATCTTAAATTCTATTTAGAGGAATAGATCCTTTACTGGCAAAATACAGCTATGTGGCAAGGCTTCGGTTTGCCCATAAAGTAAAAAGTAACTGCAAAGTAGAACCATTAACTGAGGCCCCTCAAACATCTCAGGCAATGTCATGACTTCACCAAGGTCTCCGAATAGAACATTTGGAGATACTCTACAAGTGTGCTGGCTGAACTGAAGTAAGCTAAAGTTGAAATGAAAAACATTTCCATGCCTATACATAACAGATACTGTAATAGTCGAGTAATTCACTTCAGTCTACTACATAAAAATACTTAACTACACAAAAAATGCTTTGTGAACAGTTTAAATGGGGAAAAAATACACAATAAGCAAATGGCAATGCTCAACAGTTCACTTATTTTCTTAAGTCTTTAGTATTTGATGAAACTCAACTTGATTTTGCATATAAATTACTGTTCTGCCTCTTATTTACATATCACTGATATCCAGTATAACCTTGAATTTTCAAGTCAATTAGACAAGATGATGTTTCCTATCATCAAGTTACGCCATTTTTACTAAACTAGGAAAATTAAACCTAAAAACTTGGTGTGTACTTGCTCTGCTGGTCACACTTCACAGAATATTGTTGTCTGATACTGGCTAGTAACTTGTGCAAGTTGATTTTAATTTCTTTTTGTCAGATACAAGTGAAAACATTCTCCTCTCAGTATATATATTTCCCCATTTCCTCACATGCTGGAACAGGTTGTTGTGGGTTTTGGGTTCGGTTTTTTATTTTGTTTTTAGGGCTCTTTACTGTTGTTGGGTTTGTTTTTTTTTTTGGGGGTGGGGGGGGGGTGTTGGTGTTTTCTTGGTTTTTGGTTTGGATTTTTTTTTTTTGACATCAGATCCTAAATGGTTTAGACAAAAATCACTTCCTTGCAGAACTGCTGAAAGAATAGACCACATTTGACAACAGAGTTCAGGAGACATCACATTGGCAGGGTTCCCTTGCCAAAACAATAGAATATCTGGGGTTTTGTCTCCCTGGATGTGCATATGTGCTTATTAATGTCATACAATACTTTCTGCAAGCAACAGAAATGGACCAACTGCTCACAACATGCAATGCAATTACACACAATTCTTCTATTTGTCTCTGTGTCCGTCTGTCTGTCCCACCCCCTCGAAGACTAACTCAGTTACTCTTTAATATAGAAAAATCCAACCACACAGCAACAGTATTTACTGCCAGTCTCAGAACACTACTCTTGACTTTCTGAAATCCTGTTCTAGTAACCCTTGCATTATAAATACTGTAACACTAGAGTTGCAGATTTAGAAACACTTGTTTTGCATTTTAGCTTCCTAGCAAAACCAAAGCTCAGGTATACAACTTAGCAAGTATACCACTTTTCATTTCAGATGTGGTGTTTTTCAATGAGCTCCTATGACCGAGTCAGATAGGATTTCTGTATAACACCAGCTGTAAGTATAAGCATGTGCTGCTTGACAAAATCTGTACACTGGACAAACGACAGGACAAGGAGTGCCACTTTCACTACACCCCATCCTAAGTCAAGACAAAGCCAATCTTCAGAAAAAACAGTTACTTTATAAAACCAGAACTGTCATACACCTTGTGATATTCCCCCTTGCTGTAGGGGCAGAGGAAGTTACACAGAGCAGAAACATAGCTTTTTAACATTAACACTGTAGAATTTCACAAAGAACAGCAAAGCATGATAAAACCAGCACAAGTCTGACACTGTCTTTAAAAGACAACACCATCACCCAGATTCTTACTTTAAAACACAGAAAGATGGAACACGCTTCATCAGCCTCCAGCTGCTACTCCTTTTATCCAGGAGAAAAACCCAGTGAGATCTCCATTTCAGCATCACTCCAAGGAGAGCGCTGCACTTATTTAGCATCAGTTCCCAACAGCAATACAACTGAAAGCTCTGCAAGCGGGTAGACTCAATGAAGGTTTTAATCATCTAATGAGATTACCTCACTCGTGTGTGGTTTCACAATGCAGTCTCAACGGTAGCCCATTACGCCCGTCCCCTGACACGCAGTATCAATCACGCTAATCGGCTTACTCTGCTATCACTCCGATAGCTAGATGACTGCCACACAAAGAAATCAAACCATGAAGACTTTCTACCTCACAGAATAAAAAGCAATTGTGAACTAAGCACTAGCTCCGGTCCTAAAATTAACATCACTTCCATCCAACAGGTTGAGCCATGCTCCATTTTTAAATTTTACACTAAATTTCTACATTAAATCATAGCAAAGTGCAACACCTTCCTTATGGAGAACAACACCTTTACACATAATCATTTACATGTTAATAAATTTCACATTGGAAAATCATAAAGTTTCCCAGGACAACAGTAGTTGCCTTTTTTGAAACATAAGCTTTCCCAGTTATCATCAAATGCAGCTCACAAAGTAAACCATGCTGGCTGCTTTACTGTTACCAAAATAAAAATGTTATAGTGATTAACACCGTTGCTTTACCAAAGCAAGAAGCATCCAACCACAAAGTAACATAATGCACGTACAAATAAAACTTGTTCTATTTGACAGATGAGGTTAATGAGAAAAATCTACATATCAAGACTAAACTTAGCCTACATCTTGTTCTTTGGCTGCAAGAGAAAAAAATAGCTCTGAGTTGTGATGTCTTCCTAGATAATACAGGGATCCAGTTGTTGTACAGTTTTAAAAAAGCTCGCCACGCTACAGAGCTCAAAAAATAAACAAAACAAACCCCTCTAGTATCAGAGGTTATAGAAAAGTGAGATTAAGCAGCTTGCCCAAAGAAATGCAAGAACCATGAACAAAAATCTAAGACGTACCTGTTAAATTAGCACTACCTTCACCTCTAACACTTTTCCCAAAGCACTTGAAAATATTAATGCTACCAGAATTTCAACACACCTCCATTCAATGTGAGAAATAAACCCGCAAGCATAAGCACAGATATTAACATGTAGTTAACACTATGATTTCCACACCCCCCCNAATCTAGTATGAATCTCATTCCCCCCCCCCCCCCCCCCCCCCAAAGCCTATACATCTCGAGAATTGACTGGGGGACTCTAAAACAGGTCTCACTAGCCCAAAACACCTTCTCTAGTGTGTTCTTTGACCATTAGCTGCATTCAATAATGTGAAAGAAAGGGAAGGGAAATGAAATAAAGGAGACCAGATGAATATATAAGGCTACAATCTTGTCATATTCAGGTTGGAAATACAGAGAACAACTTTAAAGTGGACACAACTTGTAAAAAGCAAGAATCTCAAAATATAAGATCCAATCAAAAAGACAGAAAAACATAAGCAACTAATATGAAGAAGGTTTAGGCCTTCACAACCTTGTTGCTGCTTATTAGCCCATGTTGCCGGACTAGGCCTCCCCAAACCGTCTTGAAAGCGTCTACTGCCAGGACGCTCATTTAAAATGGGAATGTAGAAAGGGAACACCTGCATAGTAATCTCAGGAAAAAAAGTATTTTGATGTTGTTATCCAAAATTATCCAAGGCACTGACTCAGTTGGCCCAACTGAAGCCAGGATCTGACTCAGGACTCTTGCTTTGCCAATGAATCCTTTTTTTGGAGAGCAGATAACCTTGTGACATTTGACATTCCAGATAAGACACATCATATTTTAAAAACCATCTACATTTTCTCCTCAGCTTTTCCACAAGCATACTCAATCCAAAGAATTCAATAATTTCACATTTTTATGTGGTATCATCTTTGCACATCCCAAGTGAAGAAAAATAGCTTTCAAATTCAAATAAGGAAATAGAGACCAATTATTTACCCCTGCTACCCAAATATATACTGACCATCCAGAAGAGAACATAAAACTGAGTCATGTTGATTCTCTGGCCCAGACTTGACTGACTACTTTTATACCAAGTTAATACTTCTGTTTCCTCGAACTTCCAAACAAATGAAGGACAAGACTATGATAAAGAATAGTCAGCATGGATTTAGAAAGGAAAATCATGCCTGAGCAACCCGACAAAACAACTGGCTTAAAGGATTATGGATTCACAGTGAATTTTCATTATCTTGATTTCAGAAAGGCTTTCAGCACTGTCTCCCACAACATCCTCATAGATAAAATCCAGTGAAGTATAGACTGAATAGACAGAAAGGTGGACTGAAGAGTGGCTGAACTTCCAGGAGCAATTGATATACTAGATTGCTGTGTTGGCACTCAGAGGGACATCAACAGGCTGGAAAAATGGGCCAATGAGAACTTCATGAAGTTCAGCAAAGGGAAATACAAAGTCCTACACCTGGGAGGAGTAACACCAGACATTCAGTGCAGGCTGGGGGACAGCCAGCTAGATGGAAGCTTTGTAGGGAAGGCCTACGAACTGACCATAAGTCACCAGTATACCCTCATGGCCAACATGGCAAACAGCTTCCTGGACTGAATTGGAAGATGAAGAGGGGCGATTCCTCCCCTCTGCTCGGTCTGGTAAGACATATCTGGAGCTCTGGGTCCAGCTCTGGGCTCTCTGCAAGAGAGACATGAACATGATAGAGAAAGGCCAGGGCAAGGCTGGAGAGACAACTAGGTGGCTGAAGCATCTTTATATGAGGAGAGTCTGAGAGAGCTGGGACTGTTTAGCCTAGAGAAGAAAAGGATGCATATAAATACCTGGTGGGGGGGAAGTAAAGCCAATGGAGTCTGACTTTTCCCAGTTGTGCCCAATAAGAAGACAAGAGGCAATGGGCACAAACTGAAATACAAGAAATTCCATCTAAACATAAGAAAAGCCTATTTATTATTGCGTGGATAACTGAACACTGCAGTAGGTTGCCCAGAGAGGTCTCCATCCTTGGAGGTGCTCAAAACCCAACTGAGCAACTTGTTGTTGCTCTGAACATGAGTTGAAGTACATTTCCAGAGGTCAGTTCCAACCTCAGTAATTCAGCGAATATATAAATAATCAAGTTAACTGTCAAACACTGTATTTGTTTACTGTTTGGAAGTTTTATTTTTACCACAAATGCACAAGACAAAGGACACTTTGCATAAGCAAAGACCTTCAAATCCTTTCCCATTTCAGCAAGAGCTTTCTGGAAACAATAAAATGACTTGCAGTTTATGAAGCAATTTTGAATGGTCTGTGAAACACCCCAAATGGGGAATACAACTGGAACAGTGAGACAGGTTAGACAAGCTACTACACAAAATGATCTCTGCCATTTAGAAGTTAAATCGTTAATATAGTTTAACAAAAGCACAAAAATGAAAACTCTAGATAAAAATCAGCATTGCCTCTTATAGTGTTCCATCAAAATAACTGTGCTGATAAAAAGGAGACAGAGAGGAAAGAAAATGCATTTCACTTAGCTTCAAAAACGAAATAAGTAGGAAAGAAATAAATCTCTAAAAGTTTTACTCCATCTAAAGTATCAAATATTAACATCAAAAGCAGCATTATTATTCTGTCACTAGCATAGCACTGAACTCTACCTAGAAAGAACACTGCAGTCTCTTTAGGCATGGAACACTGGCAATGCACAGGGCTCTGTTTTTAAACTTCTCCACCTCGAATAGATCTAAATATTTAACGCTGTCCCATCCAGCAGCTTAATATTGTTTCAAAATTTGAACAAGACTCCAAAAGTCTAATAGCCTTCTGAAATGAAGATCTTCCTTCCCTATTTCCCTGCACACACCTCACCACCACCCCAAAAAAAATTTAAAAATTCCTGCTGAAAAATACAGAAATTCCCCTCAGGGTCAGGGTAGCCTTGCTACTGAAAGAATTTCACAGGGGTGCAGAGGACAGGGAAGGACATCATTTTTAAACAAAACAGTGATCATCTCCTTTTCACTCCTTTTCTCACACACAATCAGCTTACAACAGATATTGAGGACAAAAAGTCATTAGCACAATCAGTTAAAATATGATTTAACTAAGACAATATTATAATGGGAGATTTTAGGCAACCTAAAAAACTTTGACATTCATTGGTTGGTCTATCTGTAGTAAGATTCCTGATGTTATTATGTTAGTTTCCATAACATTTTGGATCCTTAATTAAATAAAAAGTCAAAAAAGTACGAGTTGCACTACACTATCAGTGTAGAAAAAAAACACCAAAGAGAGATCAACTTCCTATGAAGTTTGTTTTACTGTGCATCTCAAGTTGCTAATGCCTCTGTTTAATCTAAATGACAATTTTATAGAACATCAAACTAACTCTCAGCCCAAGTAGCAGAGTCACATAAAGCCTTGGGAAACTGCATTAGGATGCAAGACTTCATTTCTAATAGCAGAGTGCAGACTTTATTGGGTTTCTGTCACTCATTTATCAGTGGTACCATTATTTTCCCACAACCATTTTTGTTATTCACAGCAGAAAGGTGCACACTCCCAAACAAACACACTGTATTGCTGACTAAACCCAGTCTGAGCACCACACTGATAGTCCAACTGCTTGTTCATAATGGTAACACACCAGTGAATCACCAAGAGTGCTCAGAGGATAAGAAAGGAAAAGATAAGATATGCTACTCTGGGGAAAAAATAAAACCCACCACCACACACAAAGCCCACACCACATTTATTGAACATATCAAGTCATTATTCACCTTCCTACTCATTTTTCTTAAGCATTTGGAATGGGGAAAGAGCAGTAGGTAAGAATACACTTGTGCAGGTGACTTATTTAGAATAGCCTAAGACTCAACTAAGAAATAGTCTTCTTTCTGATAGAGACTAAGTAACAGAGTCATGTAATTCCTGTATTTGCTTATTTTTATTGATGTCCTAATTCCTAAAATACTTTTCGCAGTGAAAGGCACTCTATAAGCTCTCTAAAATTGCACAAACACACAAGCAACCAGTAAAAAGAGTGAAGTACAAGAAGAAACTGATTTGTAGCACAAGACTTCAAGTAAATAGGGATTTGTGAAAATTTGCAGTTTGAAAAAAATTTTTTAATAGTTTTTCAGTTACTGCCACATATCAAGAAATTATCATCTCAAGCTTGGTATAAAAGATCATAATAACCCTTGACATGTGACAGATCATTTTGGGTCATAAAAACAAGCTATTTCTGACACATTTCTCATTGGCCAGAACCTACAGATTGCTCCACACTTCTACCCAACGATTTGCAGTAGGCACAAATGTTGAAAGAAGGTTTTTAAGAAATATCTTCCCACCTGACAGCAATTTCTTTCTGACTCCATTATGATGAAGCAGAATGCAAAGCTGTACTGGAACTTACACCCACAGAAAACTTTAAAGATGAGAAAATGCTTCTGGAGATGGACATTTGACCACATTACGTATGGGACTAGGGTTGTTTGGGTGTTTTTGCAATTTTGCATATTTAAAAGAGTCTGTCCTGGGAAAGTGCAGGTGCTCCTTAGGCCAGCGTGCTTTCAAACCTCACCTACAGGATTTACAATGGATATAGTTCAGAACCACAAACCTCAACATATATGCTATATGGCACCGCCAAGACCACGTCTGTAAAAAGGCGTATCTCAGCCTGCCCTTGCAATTCCTGTCTCGTATACTGAAAAAGCTACAAGAACAGCATCAGACAAGACACACAGGCACACATACATATATATAGGCCCATAAACACACTGTATTTGAACAGCTCACAGCAAGGAATCCTGATCACTTCTACTGATACTATTCCCCTGACCAGCTCTCTCAGACAGATTAGCAGTGAACAACATTATCAGGGGACAGACCATCTGAGAGGAAAAAGCTCCAGGGCGTTGTCTTACTAATAGTCAAAATAAAAAGCTGGCCTAGACAAGTCTTCAGAGGCAGCAGAGCTCTAGCAGAATAAACCCTAGACCTAAGATGTTGCTAATAAGCAACCTGTGATATCTTCTAATCCTTGTCGTGCAGATTCAGGTCTGAAAATAAAAGATAACATCTCTTTTGGACTCTGCCTCCTGCCCCTAATTTCTGTTACACATTATTACATACAAAGATATGGTATGCATACATCAGAAACATGATTTAACAATTATAAGTTACAGACATTTGGTAAATTGGTGATTCCAACCATTGTTCCAAGATTACCAAGTAGTCACTCATTAACATAAGAACTGAAATTACATAAGGTTTTTATGGTACAAATTTATAGCCAAAAAGCAAACTAGAACAATCTCATAAATTTAACTCGATTAAAAGCACACTTGAAATATTTCACAAAGTACAGTGGCTTTTGCGGAAGAGGGGGAAAGTACTAAAGTGTATGCATGAAACAAGAGACAAGACATATGTACTGACAAGCTGTTCCAGGTGCAAAATATCATGGAAGAAACAGACCTGCAAGAAGAGGGAAAACTATTAATCATCTCGAAGACACACACCATGAAATAGCATTAGCAAGCAGTAATACATCCTGGGTATTTGTACAAAGCCCTGCCTACATAGGACCAGCTTTGTGCCCTCTCCTGCTCAGGAGAGAGATGTGCTGCAGCACACACCTTATCACCTCCTGAACATACTTCTAGGGTCACAGTTCTCCAAGGCCATGTGGAGGAAAGCTCTCTATAGATTGCATGAGACTGTAACTTTGATACTTTGTCTTCATGGTTCTGTCTTAAAAGAGAAAGCCCGTTGTATTTACTCATACTTGATCCGAGGCACCTCTTAGGATCATAAAGAAAACAACTCTCACTCATCCTTCAGGAATCTCCTGACAGCTGTGCCTAGGTACACACACATGCTTGCAGACATGTATTTTGAAAGGAGAGGGAGAATAACAATTGATTTCCCGCAAGTGTAACGTCCTGTTGTTTTTCCGAGGTGAACTACAGAATAACAGAATTATCACAATCCCAGATGTTTACAAGGGGAAGGAGAAACTGTAGTAACTTTGCAGAGGACGAGGCAATTGACTGCCTAAGCGCATTATTCTAAATGCAAATTCAATGCTTCACTACTTTTCTATAGGGGCTCTCTTTTCCAAATCCTGGATTTGCAAGTGGTAGGACATTAACAGGCATACATCTGAATTTCCAGCCACTTCAAGTGTGTATGAGGCAGGGAACTTATGCAAAGTATTTTTAGACTTCCTGCAATCAACTGTCCTCCCGGCATTGCTCAACGTGACGCACAGTTGTCTGAATTATGTAGTTGTGCTAACATACGCTTTAAAGTTTCACTTCTGTGTTTTCCATAAAATAAGTACTGTCAAATTTGCTCATGCAAGAAGTTGAATCACAAGTGATTAAGGGTCATCTAAGCTAAACCATATTGTGCAAATGCTTATTAAATTATACTTATAAAAAGCAATTTGTTTTATCTACAGAAGATAATTGTGTAAACTGAACAAAACACTAGTAATGACTGGGTGTGTATAGAAAAAGAGGTGGCTAAATTCTGCACGGTGGGTGTTGACATTACAAAGTCACAAGCCTAAGGTTAGTCTTGCTTGGATACAACATGCAACTTCCATAAAAGAAAAGAAAGAAGAAAATGCTCCCTCAGCTTTACAGATTCTGCAAGACAGAACGGTTGAACTCTTGGAGAATTGTCCTATTTTGTGGCATAGTTCACAAAATACTAAACAGTTGAATTGCTTGAGGAGCAGGAGTCATCAGGAAACAGGGAGACTATCATCGAGGCATCTCAAGCTATAACATGATCCTTTCTTGGACACTATGACTGCAAGTATGACAAGTCAGACAGTAGTACTCCAATACATGATGTTCTTGCAAGAAATAGCCATGAACAGGGTGATTACTGGAGCAACCTAATTATTCAGCAGAATTGAGTAACAAATCACCATTTGATGCAGCTCCAGACTATACACTATTATAATAAATACTGTCATTAGCCATGATTATGCATTATCTCTAATGAAGAAGCTTCAAATGAAGGAGCTTGCAAATTAACTGTGTCCCACATCTCAGAGCCAACAAAGGAATCTTAGAAGTCTTCTGCTACCAATTTGCAAGAATGGGTGAATAAGATTGGTCCAGTAAGAGGCTGATGATACTCCTTTCATTAAGAAAACAAAAGATGCCATCAAGACGTGGCGCTGTGATTTTAAACTGCTACTGGTGTGTGTCTTTTGGACGATGACTGCCCTTGGTGTACTTTAGCACTCTGACTGTCATTTACAGAAGAAACTGATTGCTACTTTGGTGACTGCCTCAATTCATCTTCCCCTCATTACTACCACTATTATTAGAATACTAAATCCTAGAAAAATTGATCACACTGTCCAAACTATTCAGAAAAAAAAGTGAGAATAAGTTTCACAGGCTACAGCTGATGTAATTGCCTTTGATTCACGGCCCAACTGAAATCACCACGCAAAAAAGAAGTACAGAAAAAGAGGATCCTTAATTTTTTATGTAACTCTTTAAAAGTATGTAAGCACCCACAGAAAACATTTCTCATTATGATAAAAAAAAGAGTTGGATGAACTGTAATTATGGGGGTTTTTAAAGGGCTTTTTTGGTGTGAGTTTTTAGAACCTCTCTCCCCTTCTGTGCAGCATAATCAGCAACTCCACAAATGGATTATCCAAAAAGCAGCTTTACTAACTTGAACAAGTTTGGCACATTTGGTAAAGTGTACATGGCTCTTCGATATACAATACACATGCAAAAACATTCAAGCAACTGTTTTACACATTGTTCTTTCCCTTTTGCATCACATGCAAAGAATCTTCTTGAAGTATCTTCTGAATGTAAGATGGTATTTGCTATTACCTGCGGGGTCCAAAAGTAGTATAACAATTTCAAAGAGATCTTACCCACAATTGTGGATTCCAACATTTTGATTATGGGTCATTGCTTTTACCACAAACTTGGTCCAATTTTAGACATTCAGCAGCCCAGCAAAAACAACAATAGCCCAAATAACAAAATAAGCTCTGAGCTTTCAGAATTAAGAAAAAAATTCACGAGCAAAATTCCAGTAATCCTATTAGCTTTAGGTTTGCACATGTGGAATATCAACAGTGACAACAAAAGGTGGCACACAGAGTGCAAACTCTAACAACTCTTGCATTTGGCTAGACACTTCTCAGCTGTCATGGTATTAGCCAATTGCCCCACTTCAATCACTAGGCAACAAACATCTACCTTATTTACTAGGGATGCATTAGGAAAGACATAGCCCATCTTGTCACTGTAATGCTGTTAACGTGGAATAAAACCAAGTTTGTAGATCAGAGTCAATATGAGGAGAAAGCATTGGTTCCTGAAGAGAAAGCACCAACTCTTGCCATGCATCACGTTTCCTTCATCTTTAGATCATGAAAGAATGAGAAGAAATACTTCAACAGGAATTATGTGAGTCTTTTAACAGGAAATTACAACCCGAGAGCTACAAATAACTGATTAAGAACTATGGATAAGAGCAGAGAATAAGTGGAAATTTTTGTTGATGACAAATCCATACTGGAATGAAGCAATGAGGTTGATATTTATGCCAAGAGTATGTAGACTATTTGTAATAAGCACAAGGGATACTCCTGGTACTCCTATGAACTATTATTAAAAAATACAAATATACATACACCCAAGGAGAAGCATGCACATAGAAAAATATTTAAAACCACAAGAGCACTCAAACACTCAGTTTTATGCTCTCTGGTTTGACAGATTGCAAAGGTGAAATGCCTTGCAATCTCCCCAGTTCCCTCCGCTTTGACATTTAATACTCAGTCTTTCTGTATGCTTAATAAAAAGTCACACTGAAATAGGTGACTGGAAACTATATCGCTTCTCTCGACAGAGATTCCGATTTTATATTGCTATCAGACCCTGACACTTGAATAAGAAAGCCTATCTATATTTCATGTGGGCTGTTACAGAGACCTGCAACTCAGAATGTGCTTTTCAAATTATTCTTCTATGCTTTTAACTGAGAGTTAAATCTAGCCAGATGAAAGTGTTTCTTCAAGCCTTGCAGGAAAAAAGGTAGTTGCAGGTAAAAACTGAATGTATAAGATACAGAAGTTTACACAAAAAAGTAGTATCTCAGATCCCAGTCTTACAAGCATATATCCAAATGTGTACAGTTAAAAAAACCACAAAAACGAAAAAAAAACAAACAACAACAAAATCCAAAAAAAAACCCAAACAAAAACACTCAACAAAGCCTTTTGCATCAGTGTTACTGCTATGTAATTTATTGGGTGAACCTGAAGGCATAGTCCTCCTTTAAAGCAGTTAGTAAATTACTCCACTCTTAAAAGCAAAAGCAGAAATAATGGAATGGTTAAGTTCAGTATGAGAATACCAGTACCTGGAACATGACAGCAGCCAAGGTTAGTTTTGCCTTTCCTCACTTGAGGAGTGAACACTGAGCATCTCTGGACAACACATTGCATCAGTGGTTCCGTTAACACAGGTGCTGCCTGAAGGGAAAAAAGTCTGTTCTTCACAGGGAGAGAGACAAAGCGTGTAGGACATCTCCAAAACATAGTTTCCTTCTTTTCTCTTTGCCTACCACAGGGTTTTGCTTAAAAACATGGAGTGAGTCACTTGCCAGATACATCGATCTGATGCACTGGGAAGAAACAAGATGTTTCACAACAGCCTTGGTGTCCTGTAGTCACAGATTTAAACACAAACACAAATCACTGCAGTATCACAGAAGTTAAAAAAGTTACTTTAATAGCAAAGACTATATTCAATTGTTTATTGGGCTCTTTCAGATAGTTACAAGAGCCTAGACGGTTAGCAAACCCTCAACAGGAATTTTTTTCCCCTCCAAGCTAAATGTTCTAAGGAAGCATAACCTACTGGGGTTTTTTTTGTTAGCTTTCTGTGGTATGTTTTCAAATATTCTCCCTTTTATTATTAGAGTTCTTGAGGAGAGCTCATAAAAAGATTATGAGGAACTGCTTTCTCTAAAAGTTGACCAACATTGTTTAAAGGAAAAGCATATTAAGTACTGTAGTAAATCCAGTTAGTGTTTCACCGCACGTTTGAAGTCTCTTTACATCCAAGTACAAAGCCACTGAGAAAACAAGCAAAGAGAAATACCGAGTTCTAGGCTTATGAAATGGATTTATCAAATTATGACACAAGACCTCTGTCAAGATGACTTCAGTTTTCACGTTTTTTTTTCACCAGTTTAGTAACCTCCACAGTACTTTTGGTAAAAAGCTTGACTGCAAAAGCCTGACTTTTTCCAAAAGAAACGGTAAATACAGAAACTTTCAAGATAAATTGAGTTGCTACTTCTGTTTATTGCACCAGTAGCTATGCAAAGGAACTTGTGCTACAACTTAAAATAATTTGGCTTGTATGATGTGCTTACAGCTGCACACCTGCCCTTGTTACAGAGATAGTTTACTGACCTTAAACGCCATGTCTGCTCAATGAGACTTTCATCAATGAAACGCAGTTGCTTAACGACTTAATGGAGACAGACCATTAGCTTATAAAACAGCGTCAGTTTGTCTAACCAGAAAGAAAGTAAAATTATCCCAGTGGGATAGAAAGGGAGGCTCGGAAGGAGAAGAAAGGAAACGTCAAGCGCATGAGCAGGGTTTGGATATGCCAAAGACGGTAGGACAAAAAGACAAAATGACACAACGTACCTTTCCCTCGGCGCTGCCCCTCTCTCTATTTCTGACTCACATCACCGCGTTGCGCGTTAGAGTGGTCTTCACAGAAGCGGCACATACAGCACAGGCTGGCCTCCGGCCAACTGAGTGACTTCAACTGCTCCATATTAATATGGCCCCAGAAGCGATAGGCAGGGGACAGACAGTGAGAGAAAATGGAGGGGGGGTTGTACCCTTTGCTCAGCTCCCCCCATCCCCAGCTGCCAAGAGGCAGCTGAGCAAGAAACCCGCTCGCTCGTGCCGGACCAGCGCTAGAGCGTTAACGATGCCGTCACCTGCTGTACCACCCAACACAGACCACAAACTGGTTCAAAATAAAATACAGACATTTCCCCTCCCTACGGGGTAGCTGTCACTGTGCAAACACCAAGTTATTTAGAAGGCAGCCAGACCCTGCCTCCTCAGCCTCGCTACAGTGAGCACATCAAGGTGCACCAGCCACATGATTCGGCACCTCGCACGGACACCTGACAAGCAGAATTTCTTCATGGTAAAGGGCAAGATTAAAGAGGGAAGTTTTTAAAAGGCCTTGAAAGTTTCCAAGAGTGCTAAAATGCACTAAATTCCTGCAATAAATTATCTTGCACATTCTGAGCTATTTCCTGATACACGAGCTGTTCAGTCAAAAACTTAAAGGTCAAATTTGCATCCATAGCCTCGCCAAGAAGTTTTCTACAGAGAAAAGACGGGAGGAGAAAAGACCAGAGAAGCAGACGTGACAATAAGAAACTGGTATCTGCATTTTACACAAGATCAAGACACACATAGTGCAGATTCAGCCTGAAGAGGTAAGTTGTCTTGTTTTGACTGATATTCTTTCTCTTATCTTTAAGTCTTTCTAACTAGTGATATTTATTCTTTTCTCCAGTGTTACTTGAAAAGCCTTCTTTCCTTAAGAAGAGGGGAGGGGGAATACTGGCTGTCTCAGTTTTAATCCTTCCTCACACTCCCACACAGAAATTTTTTTTTCCTTAAGGACACTCCACAAGTACTTCATTATGTCAGAACTTTTTTCCCCAGTATATATAAAAAACAGCTACTCGCCATTTTTAACTGAGCCAAGCAGCAGCCAACCATCTTGCCACAGAAGTTTAAATTAGGCACATTGCTGTTAAAAGATTTCAAAGCTTAAGTTATAACAGCAACTTTATAACAAGCAAACACATGAAAGTGCCAACTGCAATTTCTTAACCTATGTCACTTGCAGATTTCTAATGAGCTCATGGATCTTGGTTTGATTTTTTAAGGGTTTGGGTTGGTTTTTTTTGGTTGATTGGGGTTTTTTTTTGTCGCTTTGTTTTGGTTTTTTGTGGGTTTTTTAGTAGTTGTTGTTTGTTTGTTTTTTAACACTTCCTTTTAGTGAGAACTGAAAGCACCTGTATCTTTTAGGACCTGAACATACCAATAAGAAAATTGAAAAAATCTTATTTATGCAAACCTGTCTAGTTCACAATTAACCAAGAATACATAACATTTAAAGGTCCCACATTCTACCAGCTTGTATTTTAGTGAGTTCATATTCATATTAAAGCTGTTATGCAACCACACTCAGATGGGAAAGGAGAAAAAAAAAAAGCACAGTCACATGCATGCCTTATTTTCACACCTCATACTGTCAATAAAGCCTTCCAAGAACAAAACACTGAAAAAGGAAAACCCTGTCTCTTAATGCAACCTGGCATCGTGATTTGCAAAGTAAACAGATTAGCATTTAAAGTAGTTACAGCTTAGTACTAGTTTTGCAGTGATCAAACCATAATGATTTATGCACAGCTAAGATCCAAGAAGGAAGACTTCTCAGTAGCTTCCAAGCTACTACTCTATCCCCCTCAGCTTCTGCACCAGAGAAAAGCTGGAAGGTATATTCCCAGCATCACTTACGCCCGTTACACACCGGTGCAGCTGTGCCGCCTGGTACAGAAACTGCAGAGAGCCATGAGCTGTAACTCCATTCAGCCCTTCCCTCCCACTGCAGAAGCAGGGGAAGACCGAGAACCCAGCACTTTTTCCACAGCTTGCTTCAGTTTTCTCCTGTGACATCGCCATTTACCTCTGGGACAGAGATTTAGCCCTGAAAAAAACCAACTCTGTTACCATCAGGTGCTGTGATCCACCAGAACATAAGACTGAAATTCCCCAAGAGAACAGATTTAACCCAGCTGACAGTAACTGTAGGTCTGAATGACATATTAAAAAGCAATCAAGCTGATTACATTATGCATCAAAACACAGTTAAGTGGTGCAGTTTTGCTGCAACGTTAAAAGAACATCTGAGCTTCCTCTGAAGAAATACAGTTTAATTGTCAAGATACAGGATAGGAAAACAAAAAAAAAGGATAAAAACTGCAATGGAAGAAACAGTTTTTCTTCAGTCATTTCTGGTTTATAACACTAAGGCTTCCCATACCAAGTCAAAGTTTTATGGAAGCAAAGGGTCAATTCAGTGACCTTGCCTTGGGCAGATGGAAAAGACTGTAACATTATAAAGTTCTTCTATTCCTTTTGGGTTTTTGTTTATTTTCTTAAGTGCAAGTTATTCCCGCCACTCCCTTCTCACCAGGTGTAGCTTCACTTCTAAAGCTCCCAGTAAACCACCTCTCCTCTCAAGCACAGCTTTTTTGCTGTTGCAGGTCAGCTACTCTCCAAGTTTCTATACTCAGGGCCCAAAATATGAACAAAGGCTTCTGCCTGAAGGAGAAACATTCATCAAGTCAAGAGAAGAGGAATCCAGCAGAGATAAGCAACAGCAGAGAAAGAAGTCTATCTGCATATCTAGTTCTACAAAACCATTTTTTCTTGAAATGCCATTCAACGAGACAGCAAAGAGCTCCATTGTGGACATCCTACATTTCTGCTGCAGACAAAAAAATACATACACACATTTCCCCACAGCAACTACAAACAGATCTGTAGAAGGACCACTTTGCTCCAGAAAAGGGAAGAGAAGCTTATGAAGAAAGGACACTGTCAGAACTTCACTCACCTTTCCAAATGCAAAGGCTGCACTGGACCCAAGCAACACATTTTTGAGCCCTCATAAGTTCAACCCAATAGAGAAGCATCTGCTGGAGATGCCACCTAGCCACCAACGAGATGCCCCAACTTCCTCAGCAGCAATGACAATACCCACAAAACGCTCTGAAAGATGTTAGATAGCTCTTGCTTATTCAATTTGACAATACAATGCAGTGATTTCAAATGCGAGGTCTCCTGAAGAGTTTCCACTTCGAGTTTCCTCCAAGTTTTGGATGCTTGACTAAGAGAGACAGTATTACCTGAAGTCAAAACAGCTGCAGAGAGTGAGACACATTACAAGTTTGTACACACTTCTGCATACCTTTGCATTAGTACTTTTAACTCAGTATGGCTTTTTCTTTGAAGGCCCAGAGAAAATTACAGAGTAACATTTTGAATGTTAAATTCATGCTTGGATTCAGTGCAGGGTAAAGATTAATTAGGAATATAGAAGTATGCTTTGTTGGACCACCACCAAGTCTGTCTGGGAACCTCACAAAGCTCCAAAACTGTACTTCTGAGGCTCCTCTATTGTAGTCCACGGGACAAGTGAAGTGGTCCACAGGTAGTCTACAGCCACACACCAAACAGTGCGTCCATCACTCACATGGCACTTGGACCAGCCCACAGTCTACTTTTATAACGTTTTGTTTTGGCCTATTTTTAATCCAAAAGGGCTTTGCCAATTCTTATTATGAAAAGTGATGCCACAAAGCAACTCCTAAGACTAAAGCAACTCTCAAAAGCATTGCAATTCCAAAACAGAGAATTTCATAGACAGCCAAGACGTACAATAGAAAAGAAATAGATGGAACAATTAATGCAAGACTTTCCTCCCAGCATATTGTTATCAGTTTGTGGGTTCCATACACAGCCCTGCATCACCTCTGTGGAATAAAAAGCAAAAAAGTAGTTTTCCAAGGAAAAAAAAATAAAATATTACATCCCACAAAGATGTCCACAGAGAGCAGAAGAATGGATGTCTCCTTCTTACATAGCAAAAAAGAGACTACCAAAGCAGCAGTTAAGTCAGCCAACATGCCAACAGGAAAGGTTTCACATTTCAGCATTGAAAAAAACCCAAAACAAACCCAAACCAAACAAACACAACAAAAAAGGAAATTCTGCTTCCATGCATCAGGCCTGAGCAGGAATATTCGCTAATGAAGGCTCTGAGTCAAGTAATAACTTCAACAGAAAAGTCTGTTCAAGTTAGATTTTGAGTTATTCAGTTAAGGATCTTTGCATTTTATATCACGATCCAACTAATGAAATTCCTTCCAAAACCCCACCCTTCCCTACCATGCCAAAAGTTCATAAATTCGAAATTCTAGCCCTATCCTGGATTAACAATTCACTGCTCTGTCACCAAGTCGTATTTCGCAACCAGCCTTTAACGTACTTATAGCAAGAACCACGTATAAAATCCTAAACTGCCAAGACCTGCTCTGATGCTCCCACTCCGCTTGCTTCTGACTCTCACTCAAGACCCCAGTGCAACCTGAAGGCACAGACACAGAGACCAGGAGTCCTGGTATTTTTCTGCTACGGCTACCAGGGTATCTATCAATTTAAATCAAAATATTCACAACATGTCAGGAAGTCTGAAGTGGAATCAATAAAGTTATTTATCTAATTTCATTCTTCCCTCATGAATTAAGGAAAAGGAACAACTATTAATCAGTGATCAGTCCACTAGTATATAACTGCAAGATGCTGCAGACAATGTTAACTATTGGTGTGCACATTGATGATAATAAATTAAGAAATCCTGCAGAGCACAGTACTCATGGTTATAAAAAAATATAAAATTTCTCTAAGAGTGTACTAGTGTCTATATGCTCTTAATTACTTTAAATTTTATTCCTGTAGATAGTTCTTTCTGAGAAGGCTTGTCAATGGCAAAATTGATTTAGGAACATGAGGAAAGCTGTAGACAATCTGAAATGTAAAGACTAATAAAGAGCATTTGTTTTTTAGCACTTCTAATTATTTTGTATATGATAGCATGAAATTCAAAGATGAAAGATTTTAAATAGCAAATCTATCTGGAAGCAAAACTCTTTGGAAAAAACATGACAAAGGAAATATATTTATAGGTCTGCAAACGAGAGAGGGGGAAAATAAATAAATAAATCACCAAAGCAGCTGCATGGCTCTTGCACAGTGAACAAAAAAACAACTATAAAAGGAGGAAAAAACAGATAGGGAAGAAAGTAAAGCAGATTAAAATAAAGACTCCACTGCTTATTCCTGTCTCAGATTATCGTGAAAGTGGTTGATTTTTTCTGTGGAGGTTTTTTTTTGTTTGGTTGGGATTTGTTTAGATTTTTTTTAAACTTTAAAACTAGTGCTTTTTTTTCCTACCTGATCCAGTTTTCATAAGTGCCTTTCCCAGTTTTCATAATTAAACCCATTAAATAAATAATTATACGGCTATGACGCATGTTGCTATGGCAAGGATTGCGATAGCAAAGATTTAAGCTTTTATGACTTCACTACAAGGTCACATAGAAGCCTGTGAACAAGAAAAACGTGTGGCGAAAAAGGTTACTTCCATTAACATCCACTGCAAGGAAAGATACTGAGATGAAGTACGTGTCCACACTCTGGAAAGTGATCTGAAGTGCGAGTGCTTCAATTTTCACTCCAGTCTCTGCAACAAGTCACAGAAGGAAGAGAAATGTGACAACTGACTATCTCATCCTTCTGGTTTTGTCTGAAAGGTACGTTAAGCACAACCCTCAAAGAGCGCGCGAGGCCCCAGGGCCACGTACATTTATTTGCCCGCTAACCCAGTTGAACACTCCTTTGCCTTTCAAAGTATCCATAAAAATACTGCAAGACTAATCTTTAAAGAGCGGCATTCCTTGCCGGCTACCTTTAAAGTGGCGTCCAAGGAAGATAAAACACCACAGCCTGCCTTCCCATAGGAACATTGGCATCTTCCACACCTACCATTCCCACCAGCAAAGCATAAGTCCAGCCCAGTTGGCAGACACGACAATGTGCACAAACAAACTGGCAGTGCCAGCCCAAAGCAGGTGGGCAGGAACACTTGAGGGGCTCTGGACACTTGGCTGCACTCAGTAGCTGTGCAGCGGTCTCCTCAGAAGGTGACAGCCATGGCAGGACAGGGCCCCACCCAGGGCTTAGCTGGGGAGGGAAGGATGGAGGGAGGAGCAGGGAGCAGTCTTCAGCCCTACACTGGGGATGGTTTAGGGAAAAGAAAACCTGCCTTAAGATTACCAACTACATTTCCTCGCAAAATGGTTAGAAACCCCGGTGCTTCACTATCACTGAAGGCCATGAAGATACGATGAGAAAGAAGCTGTACACTGGCCAGCGGGTCTTCACAGCACGGTGCTGCTGGCCAAGGCATCAGCCCTTGGGGTGACAAACGCCATCGCACATCAGAGATACACAAAGACCAGCTTCAAACAAAAAGCATGTTTAAGGCAAAGCAAAGTGCTTCTACCTTGTTACTATTTTTACCTGTAAATCTTGTCCTAAAAATACTTGTGTGGGGGAGGAGGAAAAAAAGGAGGATTTAGTGGGGTGTCAACTAAAAATCTTCTAATCAAATACACACATATATTCGAAGGCAAATAAACCACTTTGATGCTGCTCTATGGTGAGGTCTACAACTTAGCATAGAGGATGAGGCAAAGAGACTTTCACATTAAGAGAAAAGGTGGGAGATTCAAAATTAGAGATGAAGAAAGCACACACTTGTATTGAACTTTCAGAACAAGTTATTCCAGTTTAACATTTTTCTTCCTGAACTGACGTAGCATAAATAAGAACCAATGAAGTAATGAAATGCAAAGTTTATCCTGAAGCATGAAAGTATTATAATTGTGCTGTGCTTTGCTAATTTTAGAAGATGAAGAAAAATGACTATACTATAATAAGTCAAATGTAAATATACAAGGCCATTCAATCACCCGTAGCCCACATACAATTCTTCTCTGCATTTTCTCAATTTAAGGCAGTAACTTCAGCAAAGAATTCCTCTTCAGTGTCCAGTTTGCTAGATAAACAAACCTATTCAGCTCCAGAGAAAAGTTTACCAGTTACAATCTCTTTTACTTCAAGGCTGAACTTCTGCCTTTAGTTTTTATCGCCCAAGAAATACAGAAATGTCAGTCAGTGCAATAATGTAGTATAAAGTCCAGCATCTTCACAGTGCTCCAAGCCCCTCATTGGCTCCACCATCACCTTGGATCCCAGAGGAAAGTCAGATTTTCATCATTATGGTACCCACACACTGTGATAACATCTGTGTAGTCTGAAGACTGTGGTTGAGAAGTTTCAAACAAGGGAATATCTTCCCTTCTAGCCACTATTTCCAGATTTAAAACAAATCACTATAGGCCATGTTCTTCCCTGTTACAAAAGCCAGCATTTTGCACAAACCTTCCAGCAACATAGATTAAGAAAGTCAGCTAACTACATAGAACAATTGAGATACAAGCCACAGGGTAACCTATACATCACTCTATGCTTACTATCTCCTATTTAAGTTCCCTCTGGACAAACTGGCCTAAGCAAATCATAACATGCATACTTTGAAGATTATCAAAATAGGAAAAAACAGGAAAAAACAGGAAACCCTAAGATTATGAAGCTATGTTTCTTTCCACCCTTTTGGAAGACCGGGAAAAGCAGAAGGGGAAAAAAAAAAAATCTGAAAAGTGTTTTGTTTCAGGGGAGCTGTATTTTTAGTCTTACTAAGAAATTTTATTATTGCTTTCATGTTAAAATTAAAATATCTTTTTTTTTTTAATACTGTGACAGATAACAGCTAAATATTTCTATTTTACCAAAACAGCTTTCTACAAAGGTCATTGATTTAATGTGTTAAAATGAAATATTTCAATTCAAGCAGATAGCATTTCTGACATGAGTCTCGTTGCAAACTTCAACTTTCTTGTTTGAGAAACTTTAGGATTTTAGACACACAGATATTACATGGTAATGTTCAAAACAGAACACAGAAAGCAATTCTAAGTATAAAAAACACACCAACCACTTCTACAACAGTCCAGATTCTATAGCAGAAGCAGTTCCCATCAACAAAACAGGCAGGAAAAAACATTCACAGCAGAACTTGGGTTCAAACCCAGACTTATTTCATGTTATTCTCTTTAACAGAATAACAAACAACTTACAGTAGCTCTGATTAAGTGGCTTACTTGAAAAATTCTTTACTAAATCTTGCTTAGTATTAAGTCATTAAGCTTGCTCCAAGAGCAAAGAAAAGCACTAACTGGAACAATTTTCCTTAGCATTTCAAGTGTTACACTGAATGACTACCACATTCTTTTCACACTAGATCTTCTCAGTGAAAGACGTTGTTCATAGTAGCTATATTATATGAAATCCCAAAAATATTCCTATGGTGAACTCCAAAAGCTCACCAAAAGACCAAGAAGGCAGTGAGCTTGGCAGGGGGAGGGGTTGCTTAAAAATAAATAAAAAGCTAGCCTCGCTTGATACAGACTGTCCATCAATACAAACATTCTCCATTCTTTTCAGAACAAGCCCAAAGACCACTGATAAGAAAACCTTCAACTTCCATTTACCTTCCTTAGGAACTCAGGTCTCTGTCCCTCCTCCTTGGATTTATTTCTTGAATACATAAGGACGGTGATGATATTTTTTGAGTATGTCTGATTTCCTACACAAAAAAGTGACATCCCCATTATGAGGTGTGTCGCAAAAGCATATAGATTTCATATGCCATTAATGTGTCATATCAGAAAGGCATATTTTGTTAATGCTATGTAAGATATTACAGTACATTCACTTAGCTCTGCAGACTTTAACCACACTCACCTAACAAGACAGGCGAGTTTGGCTTATACAATACGTAAACAAGCCTTAGAGCAAACATGCAGCAGAACAAGTTGAAACATTGGTTACATTAGTTAAACCTCATTACACCTGAGTAGCCTCTTCATTTCCAGTTATCTCCATTAAGAACACTGCAGGTTAGCATGATCAGAAAACAACAAGTCATCATCTTCTCCATCCCCTGGTTCCAGGGATACCTTGCACAGAGAGATGCAGCGGAACAATTGCGAGAGTGCACAAACAGCTCTGGACCTCTTCCAGGTTACTTTCTCATCTATATGCAGACAACTCTATCTTGTCCCCCACCTCCAAGCACGGTCATTGCAAAACTCAAACACAGAGGCTGATAGTTTTAATTCCAGCAGCAGCAGCCATTGGTACTTTGAACTACATCGGCTCTTGCGGGACCTCAGTGAGGTGGCTCACACAACTGCTTCTGCTTGCACAGCAACAGGCTTGGATTACATTATGGCATTTGGGATACAGAGATTTCCTCCGGTGCTGAGTAATTAATTCTCTTCTGTCACGCATCACTTTAGGAGCATTTTTAAAGAACGCTTGTGAAAAGAGAAAGCAGTAGCCCCAGTAGTTGCATCACCATGGTAAAGGTATCTCCCAGCTCCAAATCACTTCAGACGTGCCCGACACAGACCGGGAGAACAGTACCTGACAGGGAAGACAGGACTGATGATGTAGAAAGCACTCAGACTACAAAGCTTTTTGCCCCACTTAAAATAGGGCATGCATGTGTTGGATCCTGCTGGCTTCAGGGTTTTATGGGGGTATTTTATATATTTATTTTATTATTAGAGTAGTGAGATCATCAAACAAAAGAAAATTTGGCTTTACGGTTAGAATTGCATTCTTTCAGGGGTCGGCTTTCATTTTGTGTTTGCTTTTATATCTCAGAGGAATTTGAATCATGTACGCTATTTGGGGCTTTACTGAAGGATGACCACAAGGAAACTTTACAGCTGATACAGAAGACAGCAGCTTATCTTGGCAGCGCTCCTAAGAGAGCACAGATAATTCCCAGGCTCTCCAGTCTGTGTTCTGTCAATTGTTTCTATGCACAAATTGAAGCCATTTCAGTCTTAATGGTTGTTCATATATGCAAAGTCCTAGCTACAAAGGAATCCCTCACTCTACCCAGATTAGACTAAAAGAGATTAATTATGTTTAAAGCCTACTACATGCTTTCCAAACAAAGAGAGAATTGGGATCAAGTTTTTCAGTGTGAACATGACTGAAAAGATCATCCACAGCTCCTTCCCTCAGTAATGTACAATCTCAGAAAGATATAAGAATAAGGGGGAACATAGTTTTTTCAGTTATTTTGCTCTGTAAGGTATCCATGTCCATTCAGCATGAGTTGGGTTTTCTTGGGTTTGTTTTTGTGTTGGTGCTTTTTTTTGGGGGGGGGGGAAGGAGTATAATTGCCATTTTTAAACATGACAAATAACATGTCACAAAATAACACACTTAGAGTAACAACTATATTCTACACTAACACCCTGCTTGTGAAGAAACAAACCTTACCCTTTTAGGCATAGAGGCATTTCACAAAAACACACAAGCAAATACATTAACCTACAAATCCTTTACACATGTACCAGAAGTTAACCTTAATTAAGAATCAAATGAAAAAAGTACTCATGTTCTAACAGTTGAGAAAAGAGTTTCATCAGTTCACTCCAAACTTAGCACAGAGTTTAAAAACAAAGACATAAATCTGCTAGAGCAGACAGGAAAAATAATGATATACGTCTCTAGAGAGATACAGGGTAGAGATGAAGGGTGTTAAATGCAACCTTGAAGTAGTTCAAATCCATGAATTTATAAAGAAAACGGTTGTTGCATTTAGAGATACACAACATGGTTAGCAAGTCTGGCAAAAAAAAAAGCACGACACCAGCTACAGTTGGTTCTGTCTGGAAAACGTCAATGTGCCCACCCACCCAATGTCTAATGTAGGCCGTGTCATCAACGTGTTCCTGGAATAGGCAACTGTAGTGGACAAGAGATGTAATCATCAGGAAAATGGGGGTATAGAGAATGGGAACTGCAAAGTTAACTTCCAAGAAAACAGGAGATACACTTCATTTTGTAGTGAAACGTTAATGATGGCACTACACAGAAGACAAGTCAGAAGAGAAAAAGCAAAATTTAGGAGCAAAGAGACTGAAGCCTGTGTCATTGATATAAAGCTTACATCAAATGAGCATGGGAAGTCATCCATAGGCAAGTCAATTGCAAGAAAGAGCAAAGATGAAGAGATACAAGCTAATACAGAAGCTGCAGATCCCCAAGGAAAGGGGAGGAAAAAAAAAAGAGAAAAAAGACTACCTTTTAGTAGACATGAATCAAATCAGCAGAGTAGCAGGGTATAGTGTCACAAGACTAAATACACGAACACAAGCAAGGAGTTATTGATTGTTTCTAAAGTGAATAAAGATGAAAGGGGGAAAAAATACAAAAGAATGAATGAACTATTGACACAAGAATCTGCTTGGAACAGGTCACCTGTAGGTAGGTCTCTGCAGATATCTGTAAAAGTCACAAGGAAAGACTGAATCAGGCAGAAGCCAAAGCCTCCCAAGCATGGAGATGTACCAGTAGATAGCTTTCTGGGAAGGCTCTTGGCTCTAAATTTTCCTCCTGCCTCCTCCTTACAGATGACCTTCTGGGCATACTGCAAGGCTTATTTATTTATCCAGGTTTTTGCCTGAAGGATACAGGGATGGCTGTGAAGATTTGTTTTTTTTTCCTTTTCGGAGTTATCTTTTGTTCGCACATCACTAATTTCTAAGTTGTTTGAATTGTTTTAACTACTATGTACACATCAAGATGTTACAGTAAAAGCTGAAAAAATATGCATGGTGCTTTCTAATATTTAGAGAATATACACTTATTTGGACATTAAAGTAAGTGTTCCCACACTCAATGGACGTTCAACACGTCCTTCCAAATGATTTCATTAACAATACTTAATTTTTAATCCAGAACTGTGACAAACTTAGAGGACTCTCTTACTTTGTCTTTTTATGTTAAGATAACACATGACTAACAGATCCAGAGTTCATGCAATATGTCTTCATTATCACATAGAACAATTACCCACAACAAAATTTTCTGAATTACACTACTAAAAACTTAAAGATTGGTTTGCTTCTGCCTAATCTTCACAATACACCCTTGGGCAAACCTGTAAAATTATCCTTCTAAATCAAAACCTACAATCCTGCAATCACATCTGCATCTGGGGACCTATCTCCAAAGATGACTAAGAAGTTGTTTGAATGCTACTGGGGAACAACTGTAGTTCAATGGAACTACATTTAATGGCCTCAATGAACTTTCTTCCAATCAGCCTCTTTTTACCTATGTAGCCAGTAGTTTAGGGATCTGTTAAAAGAAAAAAAATAAAAAAATCAGTGTGGGATGCTGCACTTCTTCATGAAAAGCCAAGATTAACACATTGAGTCAACAACTTCTATTTTGAAATAGTTTAATTCTCTACGGAGATGACTGCTTTCCCCAAATGATGCAGACATGTCTGCTGTTGTCTAGGGCAATTCAGAGGCTTGTTATTCACTACTGGGTTGATTTCAAAATCAGACTACCCCTTCAGAAAGTTGCAGAGACTATGACATCACATTTATGATAATTTATTGCACAATTACAGTGGCTACATCCCTGGATTTTATTTCGTGGGAAAGCCTGTTTCTACTACAGTCTCAACCATTTTCTTGGCTTACATCTGCTTGCAGAGTCACAAGTTTTGGTATAAAGCTTAGCACAATTTTTTTTTTTCCGTAACAGTGCAAAGGTGTTTTATAGCGACTTAAAGCTGTGTAGTTCAATTGCCTAAAGAAACAGTTGCACTTCAAATTGAAGCTTACTGGAATTTCACAGGCAACTCACAGAAGCACTGCTTAACCATTTGCTAAAAATCATACAACCTTCCACCAGATTTGACTTCAACAAGCACAACATCCTTTGAGAAGACAAGCCTTAGATGAATGACAATAATGCAATCACAGAAATTCAATTCAATGCAAGAGTATAATTTAATAACCTCGAGTTCAAATGAAAAGATTTGCACACCAGTGTGATATTTATTGACTAGAATTGATAAAATAGTCATGCAGAACACTACAAGACAACTTAAAGTAATGCAGATGATTGAAAAACTGGGGTTTGTTATACTTTGGTCAGTGGTATCTTCATTCTAACCAGAAATACTTCATATTACAAGCTTAAATTAAAAGGCAATAGTAGACAGGTCCTGTAACACTATAATTACAGGACCCAACCCTTACATTTTTGCTTCTGATTCAGCAAAACTTTCACCATACAGCATACAAAGGACATAAAAGTATCTTCCATGTTATTTAACATGGCTTTTATTTGAATATGTACTATTTAGTTTCAACATTTCAAAAACACATGTAACAAATGGATAAAACAAAAATATTTTCATATAGCTGTTTCTACATTCTGTTCCCACACAGTACAGTGTTGGTGAGAAACAGGTTGCCATCATTTTCAACTAGAATATATTATAAACTGGATACTGTCTTCTATCACACTTTCTTCCCAACTCCCCAGCATTGTTCATTATCCAAATTGCACTCCCAAGAAAGTGGCTTGCATATTCCAAATATAGAAAGCTCATTTTGATTCCAATCATAGGAATCAGTAACTCCTCCCACTATTGTGAAAAGAAATGTAGAGTCTTTCATTATACATGGGCAAATAGCATAAGCAGGCAATGATAACAGAAAGAGTATCCAACCCATTCACAGCTTCTAACATAAGCTACCAGCTCCAAAATCTCTCAAACTTATGTTTCTGAGGAACTCCATTCTTTCCTTTACTGATTGGATGAGAACAAACGGCACAAAGGAAAACCCACGTGCCCCTGTGCACTTGCAATCTCAGCCAGGAGAAACTAGAACATGAGGCATTCCTATGGCATTTAACAGCAGAGTTCCTTTGCTTCGACTGTCTTTTCACAAGACTGGTATTAAACTAGGCTAGAGTAATATTCTGTTGCTTTGTTTTATTGGTGCAACCTGACAATTTTTTTGTTTATTTATTTTTAAATCAACTGCATGGAGAATATGCTTCCCATGCTATAGGTAACAGTCAAAAATAAAGGTAAGGTTTAATGGTTTAAAAAGATAAAAGGCATTCTCTCTCTTTCAAAAGAAAGCACAATTAAGAAGCCAGTATAATACTCAGGATGTTCCTACCTCATGTAGGCTGTCCTAAATATATTTGACTTATTATCACCTTCTTCCCATCTCAGTAGGAGGAATCAGAGAGAGAGAAGTGAGGATGCACAGATGGATAGGAAGGTACAAATGCAAAGTTGCCAAAAAAGTTTCATCTTTTCTTTGCTATCTCTACCAAGTTAAGTCTATTTAACGGTTCCACACATAGCTGCAGTGTCAGAGATGTAGTGTTCAGCACACTGTGAGGAAGGCTCATCACAATTTAAGACAAATTTTCCCCATATAGCACAGAAAACAGCAAAGAGAGTGCAAGTGTTATCAGGAGAGGTGGAGAGTGCTCAGAGGCGTTAGCTGTGTCTTCTATGAATCATTCTGGAATAACAGTCAATTCAAAAATAAAGTGAAGGACTTTCAAAGCTTTGAAATAAAAGTAATAACAGGAAAAGTGAGGACAACACTCATATTTTGCAGTTTTTACAAATATGGCCAAAGAGGTCCAGTAGGCTGATGGAGGCAGACCTCATCTCCCAAAGTGCCCTGGGTTATCTTCTTGCCTTGCAGTGAACAAATCCAAAAAATGGGCAAAGTTTTAACATTAAATCAGACAATGCTTATCACAAGTGCCTTGTTAAATGGCAAACACTGTGTATCTCAGCACTGTATGGACATGCAAGGCATGGGAGAGAGGAGACAACACCAACAGCAGGAAGACCTGAGGTAACCTAGTTGCTACTGTTAGTAACTTCAGGAGCTGGCAACCCACTGTTCACACCGTTTTTATCCTCCACTACCATTCACCTCCTTGTCCTGATTGGCCAAGGACCTACTTCAATTTAGGAGATTGGAAAGACAAGGAAATCAGCTAGCCACACAAACATGCGGTAAGCAGCTTATGCAACCTGTATGCAAGTGAGGTAGGTTCCCAAGCACGTTGCCAGAGGGACCCCCACAACCACCATCACCACCTTCTTAAATATATTTTTGTTTGAAAAGATGCCAGGAGTAAACTGTTTGTTTACTATAGGCAGGAAGAGCTACCTATGATTCAGACATTAAGAAGTGACAGGAAGGACTAAATTATGCAATTTAAAAGTAGGAAAATAAACACGAAATAGTTGTGATGAGAGGAATGAGGAGGGGGAAAGGGCAAGACAGACAGAAGTTTTGGATCTTCTCTCTCATTTGTGCAGGGCTGAAGGGATCATGGCAGGAGGCCCCCATAGGATTTCTTCACCTTTTAACCCTCATCCAACAGCCAGGGACTTTCCTCCTTAGCACTGAGTAAGAAACATCTGCCCAGCTCAGTCTCCCAGTTGGAAAGGACAGATCACGGTCTTCCTTATTCCCTATTTTGCTTAAGCAGACAGTTCAGAGAGGAGCTCTGCAGCCGCACTCCCTTTAAACAACTACCAGCAGAAGCAAAGGATTGAAAGGCTGACAGAAAGAAGGCTCATTTTCCAGCCAACTAAGGGAGGCAGGAACATATTTCAGCTCTGTCGGATGCTGGTTGCAGAGACTGATAGGAAAACCTCTTCCCGTAAGCAGGAGAAGCACCCCGATGGGAATAGCGCTGCCTTCCCAGCAGTTGTTGGAAGCAATCAAGCATTTCAGCAGTGTTGCTTACAACTTTGCACCTTCCCTCCACAGTTTGTTAGATTGACTCTCGGCAGCACATATCTAGCAAAAGTTTCTTGTTAAACTGCAGTAAGTCTGCATAATTAACGTGCTCATTCCAAGGCTAAAACAGCAAACAGGATTTGAGCCACAGTCAGTTATGGCTGCACTGTAAGAAAACACTAAAGAACACTACAAAAATTTACGTAATAATGGCGTCTCCCTGACATGATCAGTAAAGATCTGCCTGCCACTCTCTCTACAAATATGACAATAAATTCCTGCTCTCTCTTTCTTTTTTTTTTCTTAATCCTCCTCCTCCTGGAGCTGCAGAGATCCACAGATGAATAGAGCCATCAGGTCAAGGAAAAATGCAAAGGAGTGCGAATTGACTTAATGCTGAAGTACACACCATAGCAGAAAACTTTGTACTTACTTGTCCTGGCACAAAATAACCCCAGGATGAAACCAGAGTTAAGTTTCCCAGTTTACGCTAATAAGTCATTTGAATGCTACTCTTCACTTTATATCTTCCCCCTGCCCCATTTCTCCCTTCCCCTCCTCTAAACTCCAGAAAGGAAAAATTGGGTTTTATCTTTGTGATTGGCTCCTGAGGGCATCTAAGTGTGTTCTGTCTGCCGACAGACCTTCCGTAGTGAAGAGTAACTTCAGTTATTTTTCACAGTGCTGACAAGCTTATGCAATTTAACTTCATTTGTGCAGACAACTGCATTAGATAGGTCATAACTAAGAGCGTGACATGACCTCAGCTTGGAGCTTTAAGGGCATTATTTCACACTGAGTAACAAGTCATTAGACTGCAAAACTTAGCCACATGGCATGATGCAAATAATTTTGGCAGTAATTGTGTAGAAACAGCAGATGGGAATGCATTAGAACATGCAAGCTTCAGGAAGATGCATTTATTGTTATACCTTATACCTATTCTTGCACTTTTTAAAATTATCTCCCTTAGCAACAGGAAAGGATTCGGTAATCACAAAGTTTATCTAATGTCACCATGAGTACATCACTCATTATAACACATAATTGAAAGAAACAAACATTTCTTTAATGAAGAAATCATGGAATTATGTAATAAGTGATATACTCAGGAGAGAAGTTTTTGTCAGTTTGTGGCTTAATCTCAAATCAAGTTAATATAGATCACTACTTTCTAGGAAAGGGGAATTGCCAAGATGGGATCGTGCCCATCTGACACTTCCACTATGTCAGAAGAACTACAAAAGGACTGGATCACAAAGCTGAACAAAATGAACACAGCATTTTAAAATTCTCCTCTTATCTCACCCCCGACCTTCAACTGCTCGCGCTTACAGCTGGGGGATTCTCTCCAAGCCCCCTGGAATCTCCTGCATTCCTAATGTAGACACCATGTGGCAGAGCGCTCCAGTGCCTCATCTGTCCTGGGAAATGCCAGCCTCTTCCGATTCAAACTGCACTCCATACCCTCCCCTATCCTCCCCTCTCTATTTTTTTTTTTAAAAATTAAACTACACAAAGACAAGTTGCCAATTCGGCTCAAATCCACACATTACTTTATAAAGAAGCAACTAAGAGAGAGTATGTCAAAAAGAACACAACATCAATCCTTACAATAATCACTAGAAGCATCAGATAAATTAATCCCACCATCTCTTTCCTAATATGTTCCTTAGTTTCTAGTGTTTGCTGGGAAGGGGCACAGTTGCTGCCAGTATTTCACTATATTTTTAAGTATTACAAATATTTACATGTTTTTTTTTAAAAATCATGACTGTTTGCTAGATTCTATATATGGACTTGAAGTACACCAAGACTGACTATTGCTCACATGCTCTACACCGACAAGTTTCAAAAAGCAATCCTTCTGTAGTACCAATCCTCCTCTGCACCATTTCAAAGCCAGGCATGGCTTCTCTACTACATCTGATCCTGCTTAAGAATCTACGTGGAAACACAAACGTCAGAAAACTGTAAAAGAAACATGCATTAAGTGTGAATGGGAACATTTGTCTAGCACATTACGTGACTCAGTGCAGTTATTCTTCATACAAAGGGAAAATGACAAATTGGCACATTACTTTTCAGAATTCCTTTTTATACAAACAGGTATAAGTCCATTCTGAAACTTAAGATTCATTTTTCATCTGATATCATGTGTGTATTTACCCTTCTAATAACTCTCCTAAATGGACTGTAATTCTTGTGTGCTGATTGCATCAAAGGTCTATTTGAAGGCAGGGGTATTAACTGTGTTTGAATGGCTTCCTGTATTCTTATTCCATAGCCCAAATCCAATCCTGTGAACTCCTACTGTCAGCAATAAACACCTACAGAAGGTTTATTTTGTTTTTAAACCCCAAGCCCCAGACAACATAAAAAAATAAACCAAAGTCTCTACTTTTTTATGTTGGTTTGTTGTTGGTTTGGTTTTTTTTTCCTTTTCTTTGGAGGCAGAAATACTGAAAAGCCTGGCAGTAGCTGTACCCCAGAGAGAGGAACGTGCTGGCCTGCAATACTGAAACCCATCGCATTCCTCCTGGGGTGGAGACAGGCTTACCCTGGAGGAAGGCAGGCAGGCAGCAGATCTGCCATCACCCTGCCCCAAGGCTGGCTGTGCTGGAAAGTGGGTGGGGAAGCAGATTTAGTTTGTGACAGCCACTATCTCCACTGCCACGAAGGATTTATCTGGCGTTCTTTTCACTTATAAAGCAGCAGAACAACCCACATGTGACCAGCGAGATGGCTGAAAAACTCTTATGTGGGAAACAGGCAAAGAGACAAGGTTGCTTTTCTCCTGCTAGGCAAGGTCATCCCAATACCCTCCCGTAATCTCCATCTGCTGGGCACAGTCCCACACCAAGATTCCTCATCCAACATACACAGTGCGCAGCAGAAGACAAAAAATTACTTCCTTTCTAAAAGGCTTTTCTTCTGGTTTCCTAGAAATTCTCAGAGAAAAGCAGCAGCACAGCTCCTGAAAAAGTATCGTTTTTTAAAAAACATTGCCAATACACTGGTGTAAAAAAGAACAAGAAAAAACTTTTACATTTAATTGAGCTCTTGATGCAGGGCCTAAATTCAGCTCTCCAGAAGCGACAAGCTGGTGTCATAACTTGGCACAGTCTCCTAGCAGGAGTATCACCTTCTTTTCATAGTATGCTTTTACACAGAATTATTTGTAATATTATGTACAGATATTATATAAAATAATACACAAGTCATTTCTTTATTGTGTATATAAATCAGTATATATACTGATTTATTTAATTTTTTTTTATTACATGTTGTCATACCACCTTCCAAGAGAGACAACTACCACATTGTCATTCACACCAAACGAGTGCCATTTACCTGGGGGGGGGGAGGGGAGGGAAGAAAAAAAAAAATAAAAAATGCTTCACCATAACCTCAGGGAGTTTATTCATAAAGTTGGTGCATAAAATGCAATTAAATATATTCCTCCTCAGTTGGAGGAAAAAAAAAGTTGGTTAGATTGTTCAACAGTTAACACAGACTCTTACATCTTATAGAAAGTTACCTTATAAACACCCAATTGGATACTGTTAAGGAAACAGATACTACATAACATTAGTTTTTACAACTAAAAGCTGTGCAGAATGTTCCAAAGAGCCTCAAAAGTTAAGTATAAGAAACAAAACTTTTCTCAACAGCTGGAAGCAAGACCAAAAACAGCCACAAAAAACACAGGCTACGGAACCTTTCATTGAAAGCCAGGTTTTTTTCAAAAAAGCCAAAAAACTCAGAAATACAACTAGCATATTGCACTAAGCTGTATTTACAAAGCTAACACTATTTGTACAACTATGAACACTTTTCCTAAAGTAAACATGACAGAGAATTCATAATAAAGGAACCACAATAGCCTAATCAAGAACTGATAAAAGGGGAATTGAGAACAAACAATATTTTATTTTTGGTCTGGAGACTACAGAATCTCCCCACCGCTCCCCCTCCCCCCCCCCCCCCCCCCCCCCCCTCAAAAAAAAAGGAGAGAGAAAGAAAAAAGTAGTACTGCCTTAGAAACACTTTCTTGCACGAGGCACTGAATTCACACTACAGTTCCTAAAAAAGCAGCAAATGACATTGGACTAACAATATTCACCTGTACACAACACATACCTGCCTTCACATGATTACCCCTTTCTGTCTGATCTTTCTGCGTGCCTTGCTCAAATAATTTGCATGACATGAGGTTTGTCCCTCTTCATGAAATACTGCAATTAAATTGCAACAGTTCAAATTGCTTCTATTAGCAATAAAATTATTAGTCATTGAAGCATGGAAAATTTTAAGGTCGTTTTGAAAAAGTCTCAAGTATTCTGTCACTGCAACAACACAAAAGAATTTTTTGGGGATTAACAAAATAAGGTGTACATTAGTTTTATGTTTATTTGCTCTACACTGAAACAAAACTTTTACCTCATCAGTTGTACTCCTCTTTTTGATTTATGAAAATAATTCACACAAAATGCTGACATACAGGTTGAAGACATCGATTTTTAAGACTAGAAAAAGTTGGTAGCAAGACTAAAGTATGAGACACCCAAGCCAGAGCTATCTACAATACACAAAATTACTCTCTCCCTTAAAATTACTACATTTTGAATCCCTGATGTTCCTTTAACCTTTTGCCAAGACTTTGAGAACCAAATTTAATGGGAAATAAATGTGTTCTAAATGTCCATAAGAGACTGTATTTTATTCTCATAATCTGATCCAAAAATCACGTCAAAAAAATAGACAAGAAAAATCCATGCCTCAGAAGTGTCCAAACCATCATTCCATGGTTTTTAAAACTTAGAGAGAGAAAAGGATACTGGAAACAGTTTTATGTCTGGCACTTTCCTCTCTTCTAAGCTAAGTAATGGACTGTTGAATATCAAAAAAAGATGAAGGAAAATGGAAGGATTTGGTCTCATCTGAAAGAGGGACCTGGTCAAAGGCCTCCAGAATTGTTACTCATTGATCGTCAAGGGCTATACTTTTTTTTTTTTTTACAGCTAAGCTGTCTAATAAAAACATTCTTTTGTCCATATATCCAACTCACATTTCACACAGGTGCATTTGGCTTATGACTGACTAAGAGGCACACAAAACAAGGTCATCTACCTATCAATGGAAGTAAAATTTGCAGTATTTCGTTATTTCCTCTGGTTAGTACATACGTTGCTTATACTGAATGTTCACTGCTGTAAGACTTCATACGTACACAGACAAGCAGCATCAAGAAAGTGGGAAACATGAATTGCTTTTTCCACTTCCTCCCCCTGCTCCTTGTTAGCTCTTTGTTGAATTCTAATCCCCTGCAATTAGCTGCACCAAATCTTATTAACACACCTACCAAAAGACAGAAGCACAGTGAAAAGGTATCCATAAGCTGCTGTACGTGCAACTGGGAATGATCTTCAACATCACAAAGAGTCAGAATTTCACTATTTCCTCATCTCTCTGCTATTACGGTCCCAAATTAAGGCTTACTATTTAACAGCTGTTAAAAAAGACGGTTCACATCAAGAAACATCTGTAGAATACCTGGCTTATTTCTTATGTCAAGTACTTCACCTACACTTCAAGAGGAACAGGACAATATATGTTACTTGAACCTCTGACTTTCCCACCTGTACCAAGATAAAAAAAAGTGTTCAAGCTTTTATTCACGTACTGTCTGACCATCCAAGCTCAGAAACACTTAACACTCTGCATCAGTGTGGTGTATTACATGAAAATTAGAAGAACTAGCAGAAGATACTTATCTTAATATAGGTATATTAGACTTTTTAATCTGTTTTATATACTATAATCTGCTCTTACCGTCTGAAACCATCCACCGGGAGTTAATTCAGAGCAGGTACCACAAGCCAAGCACTAAACAGCGATGTAGCAAACTGTTGCAGCAAACTCAACACCAGCTGCTAATGCCCTGTCAAAGCTGATGAATAGTTGCACTATGAGCTCCATGCTCCTCAAGTGAGGCTTACACCCCAACAGCAATCCTAGGAGGCAGGTATATGTCCTAAGTCATACCCGAGATGATTTCAGCATCTTCAGCCCTTGCACATAAGCTAACGCAACTTCCTTCTATCATCAAGAACATTGTTTAGTCACACTTTCAAATTCATGGGTTAGGGTTTATTAACCCATGTTTAAAAATAAAAAGCCAAAATACTGGTTCCTGAACAGCACATAGCAGAAGGGAAGGGACAGGCTTTCTTCCAGAAGGAAAGGTTTCTGCATGAACATCGGTTCCTGCAAGGTCTTCAGCAACTGCTGGAGGAGTACAAGCACAATCAGTTCAGAATATTAAAGATGTCACATAATGTGACTTGATTACACTCATCTGTCTTGAGTTAACTTGACCCAGTTCTACAGGGACAGCATTGAGTGATGTCAAACAAGCCCATCTTGGTTGGCTGTTTTTTTTCCTGTAAACCAACCGGCTTCTTAAATTTGCTCACAATGCTTATGCAAGAGCACAAAAAAGCTTTCCCGCAAACAGGTGCCTTCCAGAAAAAAAAAAGGCTTTTGTCAGGCACTGCAGCTTTTACCAGATTACAACTATTCTGCTGAATAAAACATTTCTTAACACCATTACATATCTTAGCACATTTAACTATTACTCAAGTCAGAAGAGGCACCTATATGATGACTGTCAAAGAGCAACTGCCAAACAAAACCAAAGTAAAATATTCCACTTCTACTACTTTTGTACCTATACTGACTGATGTTTGAACTATAGGCTCAGAAAGTAGCTTAATAGTCTGGCACTTTTTTAGTCATTGTCTACAACTGAGAACATTAAAATAATTAAAAGGATGCTATATGTAACCTGGTCTGAATTATATCAGTGCCCCTTATGTCCTGAGGGGATAAAGCCCATTTCTCATTTTTTAACTCTTTGGTTTTAAATACTTAAATGTATTATCAATAGGGATAGTCAAATAACCATAGGATTTTTAATGACAGTTACCATCAAAATTGATGTTTCCTAACTTACTTTCAAAATCATCTTACAAATTCTCATAAGTAGAGGTAAGCATATCAGATACAGAAAATACAGTAGTTCTAGGAGAGAGTTTAGAAGACTGATTTCCATTCCCTCAAGCTTTTCCCCCTTGATTTACCAAGGACAGCTATGTTTAAGTATCTGGTGGTTTCTAAGCATAATGGCAATAAAAGTCCTCTACACTGTTACCACAGAGAATCAACTAATTTAACTGGCATGTGCACAGCAGAACTGCGACGTAGCAGAAACCCATGAAGTCAAGGTTTACTATCGGTTTTTTTAAAGGACAGATGGGGAGAAAGGGGCTTTCCAATCACATCTTTAAAAATAATAGGACTAAAGTAGGTTAACATAAGGGCATAAGCGTTTGCAAAGGTGAAGGCAACAGAACCAGTGGTGCAAGAGAACAATACAGAGGGCAGCAGAAGCTGTGAAAGTCATCCATCCCCATGCACAAACAAGTTCTTTCATGTACTCATGCAACCACAGCTTAGGCTGCAGATACTTCTGCAAGATTTAGCCCTAGCTCCCTCTCCTCTTCTCTACTAAATCCACATCCTCATCTTGGACCCCCAGCTGACATCAGAACTTATTCGTATTTTCCCCAGAAATCTGCTGCTGGGAACAACCAGTCTATTCCAGTAAGCAAACTGTTCAGAACACCGACTCCAAGGAACAGGTGTCAGTGGTTATTAGAAAGCTACTTCCCTAGTAAAAATGCATGACCAAAACAAGAAAATAGGTCTCTCTTTAAAAGGTGAAAAAAGACATTCAAGGCACTAAGGCATATATTCAAGGAAATTTGATTTTTCCACCTGCAGGACAGGGTTGGTCGGTTTTTGTTGTTTTGTTTTTTTTTTCTTTCTTTTTTTAAGCTCCAAACTGATTGTAAGCCAGCTTTAATACCGTGTCCAACTGTTTCAAACGAAAAATTGAAGTCCCTGTGAAACATATGTCTATGTACTAGGTTCAAAGTGCTCCATTTCACCCTTCCTAAGAACTGAAACCATATTTAACTGCAATTTCAGACTTTTTATCTCCCTTCCCAGATGGTAACCTGGGTTTGCCCCAACACTTGCATGCAAGAACTAATAGAGCGTGAAGTTACAATTTTCCATATATATGTGGAAAAGTATGTATTGCAGAAAAGCAGTTTCCTATTGAAATCACTTTCCCATCTTTTCGCCTGGTACAGCCTCTTGAAATATCACCAGTATAAAATATGGCTTTAAAAAAAAACAAAACACAGCTCTCTCGTGCCTTCGCCGAAGCATAGAATTACGGAGAACGTAAGCCAACACTTCAGTCAGTGCACTCAGCTAAAGTTCATCGTCTTAAGTACATCAACTTTTTGTTTGCTTGAAGATGGCGATCGTGATGTCAAGGTCACTTTTAGGTCTTTGAAGTGAGCATCAACCTTTAGCCTGCAATTGATCAGGCACTCCAGACAAGCAAGAGGAATTTAATATTAAAGTCCTTTAAATGGTTTCTTTCTTTTACACAAGCAGAAAACAGGCTAAAACAACATGCAAGATTTAAACTTCTGATCTTACGGCCTACAGTGCACAAAGATGCTAATCCAAGTCGCGCTCATATAAGCTTCCCATACTATCCACTCTAATACTCTGCCTCCCCAAAAAGCAGATCGCCTCCTTCAAGGAAAAATTAAGGAATTATTTCTTTAGGACAGGCAACCACTTGACCAACGCTGTAGACAGGGTTTTCCCCTCAAAGGCTCTGACGTTATTCCAGTATGGAAGTAAAGCCACAAATGCACTGAAAAGGCAGTTACATGGAAAAAACAAGGCGAGCGTGTTTAGGGATTGATTTATGGTATCGATTTAAGAGGGCGAACTCTTGCTTACAACTCTGTCCACTAACAGAGAGCATAACTGAACATGACTTAGAGGCTGAGCGGGAAATTTATTCAAACTTTAAAAACATTAATACTGTTCTTAATTTCAACACACTAATAAAGCAGTGTCCTGTGAACATACACATACGCAGGGAGGATCGGCCGAAAATACGGCCCGTATCCAATTCGGCAGGGAAGCACAGCCCTGCCATGACCCATCAGGGGATTCTGTTTGCAAGTCCGATCCTGCGTCCTTCGCGTGAACAGGATTTTTTGCCATTGGGAACCAGAGAATGGGCTATCCCAAATATTATTTTTTAATTTTAGAAGAGTCTCATTTCAGCATTTTCCTGGCATAAAAAAAAATTGTCCGTAACAGTAACAGTTCTTTGAGAAGTGGTTGTTAATTGCTAACAGATGAAAATAACACGGTCACGTTAAAACTGACATTCACAGATTCTCAAATGCATTTGAAGGTTTAGGTGCTTAAAAAAAAACAAAATATCAAACTCAACACCAAATAATAATCCACTGATAACTGCAAAGGCCTTTCCTATTTAAAGACCACCTAACTGGCTAAATGACGATTAAAAAATCAGAAAAGCAAAAGAAAAAAAAGAAGGCCCAACATTTTGTCCCGATGGCACAGATGCTGTGAAGCGAGTTGGGTGCCAACGGGAAAGGGCTCAGCAACAGAGATGACTCCTGGCATCACCCATTCCTCCTACGTGACTTGACAGCGTCTCCGCCGGCCCCGGGGAGCCCCGGCGCGCAACAGCAACCGCTGCTGCCCTGTCACGAAATCTGCCCTCTCAGCAAACGCGCTCCATTTTCCTGCGAACACGGTTGTCAGCTCCGCTACAGCCTCTGCTAATGCGCTGGCTTCTGAGCAACCAGTAGGCTGAACTTCAAGTAAGAAAAAGGCACTTTTCTTGCAACTCCCTCCTCCACCCTCCCCTCTTTTCCCCGCTTGTAGAGGTCTCCAGTCCCAAGGGCAAATGCTCCCCCCC
>VWZK01015136.1:0-23218 GCA_013396935.1 Baryphthengus martii
CAAGAGGGCACGGCCTGAAGCTGCGCCAGTTTAGGTTGGATATTAGGAAGGGTCATTAGGCGCTGGAATAGACTGCCCAGGGAGGTGGTGGAGTCGCCATCTCTGAAGGTGTTTAAGGACTTAGTGACACGGTCTAGCTAGGTGTTGTCATGTTGGGTCATAGGCTGGACTTGGTGATCTCGGAGGTCTATTCCAGCCTCAACAATTCTGTGTGTGATATCAAACAGGACTGGTCCCAGCACTGAGCCCTGGCGAACACCATTTGTGTCTGGCAGCCAATTGGATTTAATTCTATTCATCACCACTCTCTGTGCCCAGCTATCCAGCCAGTGTTTGGTCCAGCAGAGTGTGCACCTATCCAGGTCTAGGGCAGCAGCTTTTCCCATGAGGATACTGTGGGGAACAGTATCAAAGGCTTTGCTGAAGTCCAGGTAAACAATGTCCACAGCCTTTCCCTCATCTGCCAAGCGTGTCACATTGTCATAGAAGGAGATGAGGTTCGTTAAGCAGGACCTGCTCTTTGTGAACGTGTGCTGACTGGGGCTGATTACCTAGTTGTCCTGTAAATGGTGTGCTAGGGTACTCAAGATAATTTGCTCCATGACCTTCCCTGGCTCTGAGGTCAGATTGACAGGTCTGTAGTTCTCCAGATCCTCCTTCCAGTCCTTATTGTAGATGGGTGTCACATTTGCTAATCTTCAGTCCATTGAAACCTCCCTCATTAGCCAGGACTGCTGATAAATCATGAGAAGTGGCCTGGTGTGCACATTTGCCAGCTCCTTCAGCACTCGGGTGTAACCCATTTGTACTCATAGACTTGTGTATGTCCAGGTGGTGCAGCAGGTCATTTCCTCATAAATTATGGAGGCCTCCTTCTGTTCCCCATCCCTGTCTTCCAGCTCAAGGGGCTGGCTGTCCAGCAAACTAGTCCTGCTGTTAAAGACTGAGGCAACGAAGCCATTGAGCACCTCAGTTTTTTCCTCATCTCTAGTCACTATGTTTTTCCCTGCATCCAATACAGGATGAAGATTCTCTCTAGTTCCTCCTTTTGTTGTTAATGTATTTGCAGAAGCATTTTTTATTGACTTTTACAGTCATTGCTAGATTGAGTTTCAGTTGGGCTTTGGCTCTTCTAATTTTTTCCCTGTATAGCTTCACTGCATCTTTGTTGTCCTTCTGAGTTGCCACCCCCTTTCTCAAACAGCATAAACTCTCCCTTTGTTCCTAAATTCCGTCCAAAGCTCTTCATTCAGCCAGGCTGGTCATCCCACCACGTTTCCACGATGGCAGCTGTATCATAGTTTTCTCACTGCACAATGGCCTCCAGTTCCTCCTGCTTGTTGCCCAGACTGCGTGCATTGGTATAGCTGCATTTCAGCTGGGTTAATGGTCCTGCCAGCTTCTTGGAAGAAGCAGCTCCAACCCCCACAGCCGGTTCTTAGATGTCTCAGTAATTACCAGCCTTGTCTTTGCTGACACATGGATCATCCTCCCTCACCTCCAGTGAGACAGCCAACTGTAAGACCTTACTGCCACACTGCTCCATGGGTCCTGGCACATTGCTCCCAGGCTCTTCTCTAGCAAGCCCAGTTTTATCCTCAGCCCCCTCATCATTAGTAAGAGTTTTTCCACTGACCTCACAAGAGGACATACTTCTTTGTTGGTGTGGGGGTCACACTCACTCTGATGCCACCAGGAAAGCACCCATTTTTTATTAAGGTGAAGAACAAGAAAGTACCCATTCTTTTAAGATGAAGATATGCTGCTAGATATTTCTACCTATTTTGTACATAAAGATGAATAACCTAAATAAAAGCTTAAAAACGTGCAAGTTTTGCAGTGAATCACACAGACAGATCTGCAGTTGACTGCTTCCTCTGATGTTCATTCCCAAGCACATATTAAAGCTAACGCACATATTATAGCTAACTTTCTGTTGCTGCAAGAAGAGCCATAATTAAAAATTATTTAACTACCACAACAGTTCTGCTAGTGGTGATTCTGTTTATATTAGCAGGTTACTTATTGGTCAAATTATTTTCAATGACACAGAAAAAGGAATACAAGTCTTTTCTTTCAATACAACCTTAAATTTTTGGTTGAGTTAGCAGTAGTTGCTAAACTTCAGCTAAAATCCTGGATCTCATCTACAACTTATTCACATTCGCATAAGTAATACTTCATCTCTATGCCAGACTCACTGCTTAAGAAGTATGTTTATTAATATAACACGGGGATCAGGAAATACAAAGTTGTCTGCTTATTAGGGATCTCCTAAATGATTCCATTTTTCCTCAAAGACTGATGGTACAATGCATCAAACAGCCTAAAGATCAGATCTCCTGAGATGACATGTACTGGAAGACAAGGGCAAACAAGTAAGAAAATAAGCAGAAGAAAGAATATGGCGGAGCAGGCACCACTGCAATCAAGACGTAGAGAGAAAGGTAGCTTCAATTACAGAGAAGAAAGGAGAAAGGCTTGAAATACGAACCCTTCAGAGGAAGAAAGAATTTGGTTGAACTGCAGTAAAGATTAGAAGCTTGTCAATATTGGGATTCTGAGAAAAGTCAAGACAATTGAAGAAAGATGTGAGTTTAAAGTTAAATCTTAAAACATACTTATCTTTCAAAGTATGCAGAGTTAAGCTGAGGTAAGGCCACTTCAGAATAAGCTCACACATACAGGGATCAATACACTTTAATTAAAGCATAGTTGTAGATAATGAGTCTTACATATATATATCCTGGGGAATACGGACTTGGTGACATATAGAAAAGAGGGTATGAGATGCTGAAAGATGTAGAGAAGAGACCTGAAAAATCTGGGTTGGCAAAAAAAAATAGTAAGGCTTTATCCTCGCTGACCAGATCTTTGACGTCCTCATCGGTACTCAGATTCTCCAAAACCCTTATATATTACTGGTAAATTGTAAAAGTTTATTCTGCAAGTTCAGCAGGAGATTACATCCTAGAAGGTTCCTGTAGATGTTGTGAAGATCACATAGCCTGCTGTGGCTAATCAGCTGGATATCCTGTGCATTACTACAGGAAATAATGAAAGCAGCAAAGGCATTCCAAGTAAGAGCACAGGATATTTCACCTCTGTTGTTCCTGTTATTTAAAAATTTAGCTGAGGCAGTAAGACTACAGGACTTGGACATGCATCACTGTTCCCTCACACATGAACCCACTTCCCACCTCAATTCTGTCAGGAGCAGTTTGCAAATTCCCCTAATTCCTTTCCAGCTACCCATATGACATCTGCACACACAAGGTGTTTGTTTCTTTCAGACAAAGCTTTTGGAAATTTTTTTGACTATTAGCTACAAGAGCTGACTGAACAAATAAAATAGAAGTACCTTTTCTCAAGTAACTATTGTTGAATTCTCTGATAAGGATAAAGCCAGTACAAACAAATGCCTGATGTGGGGTAACTCTTGCTATCATTTCCAGCCAGCCATGTCTGGAGTCTCTGTTTACCCTGGTAGAAGATGGCTCCAGCCCTATCAATGTAGAATTCAGCCTTGTGGAATGTAGGTGTTGTACTCCATAAGGCATGCAAAAATATTTAGGTCTATTGCAATTAGTTTTCAGGTTAAGTCCAGCTGTTTCGTACATTTTATGTGCAGTAAGTAACAAAAATTTTAAGTGTTTCAAAATTAAAGGGAGTTGAAAAAACCCCAAAGCTAAGAAATATTTCCTTATCCCTTCTTGTTTTGTGATACAGAACTATTTCTGCTTTTAAACTGTAATCATGAGCAGCACCTTTTTTAGTCAGCTCACAGAAGGTTTTTGGTTCACATCCTTTCAGTGCTGTCATCCCAGTTCTGAGAGTAAACTGGACACAGACCTCTGTGGTTGAGCTGCAACTAGGCTTTTTCAAGAAATGGAGTTGTCTGAGGTTGGAATGGAGCTGCCAAGGTGCGGCCTTAACTCCTGCTTCCCAAAACACCACTGTGTGTGAAATAAAGAAGGGAAAGAAACCGTGAACAATGTGCCTTTGAGTCCTACCATTTTCCAGGAATAGTATGCCTGGCTCCTGGCTGTGACACGGTTTTCACAGACCTCTCCCCAGCACATCCCCAAGCCAGGCTTATCAGGGCTGCTATAAAGGCTTATCATGCCACGTGCAGGATTCCAGCAGGTTTCTGCCACTCTTAAGGATCTTACAAGCTATTAAAGGCAATGGGTATTTTATTCTATAGAATCCACAATCTGGGTCTATACCTTCCCCGTTTCAGACCTTGAAAACGACAGTATTGTTACTTCTCTAAAGCAAGGCGTTTCAAAGAGCTGCAAATTAGCTACGTGACACTGAGTTGAATAATACCTTCTAACCACTGTGAATGCAGTAGGAAATTTATTTCCACTAACTGACTTTATTTCAAAAGTGTTCATACACTACAATGGTTGGCTGCAAACATGTTTTCTACATGAACTGAAGAAGTAGATTTTTTTCATGACAAGTAATTATCAAATATTTGGTCTTTCTGTAACGGAGATACCACTTAGCATCAATTTAACATATCTACTTTATCTGGAAGTAATATCCTGTCTTTGAAAGCAGGTACAAAGTATTAATAGACCTCTATTAATACAGGCTTAATCTATAAGTCTATCTGATTCACTTGTGAAATTCACCAGAAAATAATAGTTTACAGTTTTTATACTCCTTTTCACATTATGTACAGAAATACTCAAGTAAATGAGTTCATTTCGTGCAATATTCCACAGGAACAGTAAGTATTACTTTGTGCAAGCTTCATATATATTGATAAGGTAAAACAACAGCGAGCCTATATGAAACAAGAGAGTGAGTGTGCTACAAGACCCTGAAAAGTAGACTTTATTCACCCTGGCAGAGCCCTGTGCTGACAAAGCCATAGGGCTTCTCCATAAAACCATCAAGCATCAATTGGTCAATCTCTGCACACTGAGCCATGATGATGCTCCTCCTGCTTCTACACTCCAGTGGGGTTAAGGATGCTGTTGTTCTTTGTCAGTTTGCTCTACAAGAACACCTGTAGCTGGTGTGGGCACAAGGCTGCTGCAAACCCATTCACCAGACAGTGAATGTACTTGCAACAAATTTACTGGACCAATTTCCAGCTCTTTGCAGATTCTTTTTGCATAGGGTCATTGCTAGATGCTTTGGTGACTGTGGATCTACCCTCAGCCTATTCAAAGTAACCTTCATTTTTTATATTTTTCTTTCTTGGTCAGGTCTGATTCAGTAGCTTTAGTTCCTACTTTCAAATACAACAGGATTGGCAATCAGATATGAGTTCTGAAAACTGTTTTTGCTTTTTTTAAAAATAGTTCACTGCAGATGATAGTTCTTTTCCCAGTGACAATCTGATTGCTGCGGACAGCCTAAATTTCTTACATAAAGTTCAAGAATCAAACTGCAACGTCACTTCTCTTCATATTCTTCATGAGTTTTAAAAGATTACTTCCCAAGTCACACTCTTCCCAATTTCCCCCTCGTCCAGCCCTAGTACTTAATTTTTAAAATTACTTCTAGTTTCCTCTCAGAAATACACACTCACTGTGTAAAGAACCCAGAGAACTTGAGATGTTTTTTCTTTATTTTGTATTTAAATATGTAAATCAGATGCAGATGTCTGCTTGCATTTTTCGACCATTTGCTTTAATAACTACAGGATGGACTCTACATTGACCTTGCTTTCCAGTCCCACAGCCTATGAATTAAGCTTTTTAAAACATGACTGAAACTCAACAATGGATTTGCAAGAAACCAGTTCATCACTAAACAGGGCTGGAGTCTGAAGTCACACCATCAGTTTCACCCGCTATCTGCTCACAGCGAAAATCCCTTTGTTTACTCTGACAGTAACACCAAATTTTGTAAGCTCTATTCCTCTGTTAATCAAGTCATCTTTTGTGTTAAGTGAGAGCTGACAAAAATATACACCTTTTCTGAAAATAATTTAAGAATCACTAGAAGATTACTTGCCAGCTAACACAATGCATACTTTATATCTTCAAAGAAAAGTTTTCTGGTGTGCCACTGTTCCTAACTCCTAAAATGTTTATCACAAGGCTATATAACATCGGCTATTTTCTTTGATGCTCTGGTTTTTCGAATTACGGTATTAAATGAATTTCTGGGAGTAAGAGAACTCTGGTCCCTTGGGATGCATTGCAAGCTACCCCATTTCATCATTTTGAAGTCCTGATCAGTGGAGCTTGGCAACACCATTTCTCTTCGTATTTCTAGACTGCAGAAAAACAGCACTCCCCTATGATTGTTACGAAAGACTCAGTGACGTATTTTATCGCCACTTGTCAGACCGAGGTTAAGGAATTCAGACACTGCTGATAAAAACTAACTTTTCAAGTACCACTTCTTGCAGACTTGAGCTTGTTCTGGCCCTCAGGCAGAACTCAGCACAACCCTGCAGGGCCAGACGAAGGGCAAAGTGGGCTGGGATAGCTGTACCAGATGGGCTGATTCTACATGATGTAAATGGTCTACAGAGATTTTGCATCAACAGAAGCTGCAGAATCTGGTTGAAGAAAAGACCTGTGCTGCCTATTCTTGTAAGCAAGAAGTACAGAGCTGTGGCCTGCCCTTCAAAGGTGTGCTGCACCTTCCAGTGCCACCTTATGCACCAGGAAGTCTTGAATATTCAGCAGTACTGAAAGTCCTGACATCTCGCTTAAGCTGCCACAAATGCTAACAAAGCTAAATCGTAAGAGCAGCCCCCTGGAGAAAATAAAACATTAAAACTTCTGTATTTATAACAGAGGGAAGATTATGAAATGCATCTCCAGTAAAACAGTCTCTTTAGCATTAACCATTATTATTAAGCAAAACAATAAAGCTGACAGCTTCTTAGTATTTCCATTAAAACTATAGATGAGGTAATTAATATTATACCTCTTCCTGTCCCTATATAGAAAAGAATATCTTTTTCTGTTTGAAAAAAAGTGGGAAATATATTTAGTGGTCAGCACCGAGTCATGATCATTGAAGGAATGAGAATGAAAATAACTCTATATACAGTGCTTCCCCTGACAGTCCAACTTTCCCATGTACAACCTGTAAATAAGGCTCTGATAATTTCTCTTCTACATAACCATACAAAGAAAAATTACTCAGTCATATTTCCATTTTACTTTACAATGTCTAGATCAGTTCTCATATGTACTGAATACTAATGAACTACGAAGAAACAGAGATCATTCTCTATAATATACATCTCTCTTTCAACACCCTTCAACTGAAGATTTAATGTCGGCAGATTTTCATAATCTCTCTTAATACAGTCTGTTCCTAATGCCAATTTTGGAACCTGCATTTTTTTCTTAGAGAACGTTGTGTAAGCAGCACTTGTTTCCATTTAATGACTGCAACTGAAATGAGTATCTAGCCTGATGGCCATCACACATTCACCACCACTTACCAGGATTCCCAAATGAATACTAAGAGATCTATTCTTTCAGGTTTTACTTGATACCAGTAGACCTGCAGTCCTTTAAATCGTGGGCTTGAAATGAGCACTATGAAGTAACTGTAGGAGGTCACAAATCATTTCGCTGTATGGAAAGTCTGCCAAAATTACTGTGTCACCAAGATAGTATACAGTTATCTCAACTTTTCCTTTATTATTTTGTTGACCTGATTCCAGCAAAGGGCTGAAGTAGTAATATTTATTTTTTTTTTAATGCAATTTGCACACAGACCTCCACCAGTAACTTTCTTACTGAACAAGAGACCAAGGCACCTGTTTGAAATTCTCCACACCATGAGAAAATGGAAATACTGGCCATTAAAACCAGAAGTCCACTTACCCTGGTATGCCATCATTAGCAATAATCATCAAGAAATCTCAGAGGAGAGCCATAAACAGAAGATGCATTACTGAATGCTTGCAGGATTTCATATATTTAGTCTTATGGCTTTCTACCATTTTTCACATATTTTTATGAATATCCAACTTTAGTGCTTTACCTACTTAAAAATCAGTCTACAGAGATGGATAGAGAGGGGAAAGCAAAATAAATAAAAATACAGTAACGAATTAAAAATTATAAACCTTAGAATGACCCAGTGTAGATTTTTTTTAGGCACATTAATGCTTTACATTCTGATACCTATGTAAAGTCACACAACTAGGAGGCAAGTAGCATGCTTCTCCTTGGAGGTATGGAAATCTCCATACAACAGAGCACTGATGCTTGATAGGGAACAGTGCATGAGCAGATACAAATCACCTGGGGGTCCAGCCATCTACTTCTCACTCTACCAGATCAGAGGATCTCAGCTTTAAACCTATTTCCTACCTCAGCAAAAAAATATAGGTTACCCTCGGCAAATGTATGTATTTTCATTTGCTGGGTAAAAAGAAAACCCTCCTATTCCAGGCAGGGTTGATTTTTGTGTCCCATTAGGAAAAAAGCAGCTGCTTGAAGCTGTTCAAAAAGGCTCAAATGGTTAAAGTAATCTTAGGGGTGAATTAGGAAGCAAAATGGGAGTAAAGTGGTCAACAGTGTGTAATAAACACTATTTTACCTCTGACTGTCGTTCATCATGGACGTCACTGAGCATGTGTGGCAAACATAAAAACATTAACAAATTTCCCAGAAGACCTTTCCCACATGGCCTGTTTTTGCTTCTAAATTGTAAGTTTGGTCTGGGCTAAGGTTTACTCTTTTTTAAATTATATTCCATTCTCTGGCTTAGAAGGAACAAAATGATATTTTACAAACTTTATTTCAATGTTGATATAGCATAATACAAACTCAGCAACTGCTTACCAAATCTCTTCCCTCAAGACCACCCTGAAACTCTAAACAAGTCTAACAGGCCACACTGAGAATAAATATCAAAGAAATTGCCAATTTCATCTTTTTATTTAATTAGTAGACAGGCTCATTAGCAGAAGAGCTATGTATGAGAGTATGCCTGCAGCACTTGCTCACATCAAGGATGACGTGGAAGTAGGTTGCAGCCATACATGCAGCAAGCTGCCCAGTGCTGGCAGCAATAGCAGTAGATGACAGAACTGGCAACAGGGAAGTCTGTCATGTAATGAAGGCAAAACTCTGCAGTAAACTGTGCTGCCACGTGAGATTTGGAATCTTTGATGGGAAGCCAAGCAATGGATTCAACATCACTGGCAGCGCACATCCTTGCTCCATTTACTGAGCATATTTTCTGCATGAGGGAGGAGTGGGTGGGAAAAACAATCCGGATCTTTAGCAACCGAATTCTACCCTGTTACACAGATCACCTCACCAGGAACAAAGCAACACAGACACGGGTGGTAATAACCACTACCATCAGAAAACATCGGTGAAATAAGTCTGTGTGGCAGGGAGTCAGCATGCGTGCCTAGTTTGCATGGGTAGGAGGGCTAGGTGATTCACAATGCAGCCACAGCAGCCTGCTTCTGGTTTCAAACAGCCTGTCACTGAGCAGCACTGTTTATAACTTAGATTTTAGTACTTGTTCATCATTCAGCAACTAATACTCACAAAGTGCTCCAGGAACCAAAACGACTGTTTGTTTGAACTAAAGGCAGTTCACTGCAGCCCCTCCAAGTAGGAGAGTGTCCACCTTATTATTGCTGGGACCTTGTCAAGCACATTTTAGCTTAAAATACAAACAAAATCTTAATTTACAATAATTTAAGGATTTCTTCAACTCTTTTCTGTCGAGAAAAAAAAATTCAGGGGACTTGAGGAGTCACAGCTGTTACTAATCAAACTTATGTAAAACAGCATGTTTGCGAAAGTTCATAATCACAGAAGAATTAAATCATTTTTACAGAGCACTTATTTGAAAAGTTCTGTACACAAACTTTGAATATGGCAGAGAATATTTCCCTTGCAGTTTAAGTTTGATTTCATCCCCGAAAACTACTATAAAAATCCTGCTTGCTTGCAGCAGAGTTCTTTATTTACACAGTTTTAGTTTTAAGACCTGTGACAAACACCAGATTGCTCACGCTCATCACAACATAAGCAGAGTTGCCACACATACTGCCCTACCTCCTGGTACTATCCAACCAGCATGCCGCACTCCTGTCTTACTCCGGCTAGGCACGTTTTTGCTCGGCGGACATACAGGTTCAGAGCTAGGAAAGGGGCCTGGAACCTCACACACCTCCTGGCTCGTCAGCAGTTACAGCCACAAGGTAACAATCACACCTTCAACAATGATCCTTGCACCAATATTATTCTTCCCTTACTATAAAGACCAACCCTATACTCATGGCCTGCACAAAGACAAGTCCTTGTCATCTCAGCAAGAGTTGTGCGTCCAGCAGAGACCTGGTGCCCTCCTGCCTCCCTTCTCCACCCACAAACCCCCTCTCTAAAAAACACAGGCTGTAATTTACTTTTTTTTCTAAAATGTAATAGAGCAAAATCTAACTTTTAGTGATTGTAACCTCTGTGTTGAGCAAGGCTTTTGCTTCCCCACTGAGGCTACTGACAATTTTCCTAAACAGTGCCAGGTGCAGGGATTTTTTTCTAAAATAAGTTTTACTAGTTCAGTGGAAACTGGCCAAAAGCCATGAACTTGTTCCAGACAGCTGACCAGCCAGCTGCAAAGAGTAATACCAATGCCCTTCCCTCATGGTTGCAAACACATCAACTCACCATTGGTCTGCCCACAAGTAGATCATCCACCCCATTAGCAGCTTCCCTGAAAATGCATATATTGGAAAGCTTCCCTCCACTTCTTTGCCCAAATTTATTACAGCAAAATTGCTTACTGTACAGTTCTTCTCTCTGCACTACTACGTCTCAATCTCTCTCCCTCACAGTGAAACATCTTTCAAGCCAGTCATTCAAGATACTCAGCAATGATGGAAAACCTTCTTCTTTTCTCTACCAATAGCTTGTGAGAGAAGTTGGAGTTTTGTGAGATTTCCCAGGGCAAAGAGGAAGGTACAGGGACACAGGAGAATCCCATCTGGGCTTCTTTCCTATCCCATTTACCAAACTCTGTACAAAGGGTAAAGAAATCAGGCAGAGAGACAAACTATGTCATTTGCATCTCCCATGTGCCATCTGTTTTTTTTCCACTCCAAGCTTTCTACATACTTTAGACAGTGACGGCGCATCAGAAAGGAACTGTCCCACAGCGTACAGCCAGTTTGTAAGGTAGAAAGAGCAATGGAATACAGCACTCCCTTCCTATACGTTGGCACTTCAGCTACTCCTCTGTACCAGTATGGATATATACCTACAGCAATTCCCTTAATCTCTCTGTTTCTAGAAACCTTCCACTCCTGTCACGGTTTAGGGTCAGGGCAGCCCTCAAACCTAACAAACGCTCTCTGTTAAACCCCCTCTCCCCAAAGGGGAAAGAGAAAAGGAATAAGGAAGAGAGCCTTATAGATTTGAAAAGGAAACTAGAACAGCCTTAATGAAAATGGAATATAACAATAATAAGAAGAATAAGATGGAATATATACAAATATATACCCAGTATTGAACCCAACCCCCTCCGATGGCAAATATGTCACCGTCACCACTGATGTTGTGGAGCAGACAATAGGAAAGTCCCAGACAGGGCCCAGCAGCAGACGGGAACCGTGTTCAGGAGCTGGGTTCTGGTACTGGATTCAGGAACACTCAAATCAAGATCAAAGACAGAACGAACAGAGTCTTCTTTGGATTCCAGCCGTTGAAGGAATGAGGAAGAATCCGAGCAAGGACCCAAAGCAAGAGCCCCCAGCAGCTGAATATGGTGTCTATGGGATGGAATTCTCCGTTGGTCAGTTTAAGGGCACCTCTCTGTCCACCCCTCCCTGCAGGTGCGGCCTTTACTTTCTGCACCCCGCAGTGTGGTACATAGGATCTAGCAGTGGCTTTGGTCTGCACACCAGTCCCTGGTGCTAACTCTAAACATGGAGCATTATCACTGCTAGAAGCAGGCACTGCCTGTGAAAACAGGCTGCTAATTTCGGAAAGTGCAGTTAGTTAAAGGAACTGAGCTGAAAAGTAAAATCCCTGAACAGAATTGTTCTGTTCTAACTCAAATCAGGACAACCCCTCTCAGCCTTGACCTTACAGCTACTTTCCTTACTGCCTATAACCATTTCTTTCCTTAAAAGTTACTCTACGTATCTGTGTCTCACCACTTGTTGAGGGTAATTGAGATCCAGCAAGAGCAGTATGGTACCACAGCTGTATTGCTCATAATTTCAAGTCTTACGGGTTTCTCGTTGACTTACTTAGTTATGATGTTATCTTTTCAGAGATAATGTTTTTCATAGATTACACACACCAAAAGCACTGATATGCCTCCACAAATTTAACTTCAACTAATTAACTGTGGAGTACCAAAATCACCTTTCTCTTCATTAAAATATTTTGAGCGAAGCTTCAGTCAAAAAAAATGTGGTCAAGATAAACTGGTACCTCAACCTGGACCATCTTAGTGATCTTGCTATGGGAAAAAGAACCAACCAAACCTTCAAATTATTCATAGCTTTCTTGCAATCTCTCTCACAAGGTCAGAGAGCATGCATTAACCTGACATACAAACTTTTCCAAATATTAACACTTCAAAGACGCTACAAACACTGAAGTAGACGAATACTTTATTACTTAGTCTCCTGCAACGTATCCTACAAGAAGACAATACAGTTTCCCATCTTTTCCCTGCTGAGTTAAAGCTGAAAATATGCATTAGGTATGAGGTACTCAGTTCAAGAAGAGGGTTTCATTTAAACTGGTAAAAAGTGAGGATTTTTCCTGCAGCTTAAGGGAGACATTGTGACCTTAATTTTCCATTTAGTCTTGCAGGTTTCAGAAAAAAAGTTCAGTCTTTTTATATCTCACACTAGAACATGAAGTCGCAGTGGAGTTTAAAGTAGAGAATCACAGCAGTGACTTTAATATGCCCTAGTGTTTTCTAAGCCATGGCCAAAGACAGTGTCCTTGCTTCACACCTGTTGATGTCAATGGAAATACTCCATATGTTGCTAGAAGATGACAGGTTCCATCACAAGAGCGTGACACAAAACTTTATGGACTATCCCACTTATTTCTCAAAAGATAATCAGTCTAGTTATTATGAGCCACCTTGTCACTCAGTAGCATACTATTTCATCCTAATTACTTCACCACAGAGCTGCAGAAACCACCTTTCTTCGTCTGAATCGCTGAGACCTGAGCAGGAGTTGGCAGCATGTCCACAGAACCAGGGCTGCAGAGACACCACTCTTGGCAAGATGACTTAATGCTACAACATGTTCTCCATCTTTTGTTGGTTGCACTGAAAATCCAATACTCTCTCCAATATACCTCCTCTCCCTATTTTCCAGGCTTATTCAGTGAGTATTGAGATGGGCCTGGGACAAATGTCTACAGAGTCTGTGGTTTGTACTGACAAAAAACAGAGGCTTCTGGTCTTAACTTCTCAAAATCTGAAGTTAGTAGCTTGCACAAAGTAGAAATCTGAATAAACAATGCCTTGTCTGAAAAATCTGATTTACCAGAAGGTAACAGGTGTGAGTGAAGCAATCAGGCAACATACTTATTTGCAGATGAATTTCCATGCATCACAAATGCATTTCCAGTGCATCACCTTCATGACATATCCAGGAAGAGAAAGCTTGGAGTCTTTCATAATTCTTTTTGTACATCTGATTTATTTATTTATACATTTGAGCTCCTTCTGTTCTAAGTCTCTAGACATTTTAGCCATGACACATTTTAAACACACATAACTCACGATTTATTTTTTTTTGATCAGATGAGACTGAAGAACGGAGTATTTCCTTTGGGAACACACTGCTTTTCTACTCACAATGCCAGCTGCTTCACAGCAGCTTCCTAGGCGCTGCCTAAAACCACTTGCAGGCTTGCAGATCGAAGACTGAGGTGTGGTTTGAGCGAAGGGCAAAGGTGTAAAGTGTGGCCAGAATAAAGCGTCTGTCTACAGAGCTATCCTAGGATGCAAATACAAACATGACACCATTTCAGAAAGGTCTTACCTAAATGAGAGTCCACTATACCCTGACAAAATGGATACAGGGGAGGCACAAATTTAAACCCACAAGGTAAGTCAAGAGGCCTCAATTCAGCATGTAAGCATAGGTATCTTGATGAGTCAGCTGTGCCCTCCCGCTGATTTCTCAGCCTGTGTGAATCTCAAGGCATGGTAGGAGTGGGAGCAGAATTACTCCAGAACATATAAAACTCTGTGGGAATGTTGCTTTGGATTAAACAAACAAATAAAACTTCCCCAAACATGCTAACCCCTGCAAGTACTTTTTGCTAAGACTTGAGCACTTGAGCTTGCACCTTTAATGCAAAAGTAACTCTTGCATGGCTAAGAGAACCACTTCCAGAATCTCCATTTTACCTGTTACACGTGCTGAAAGATCACAGAATTACAGAATCATCTAGGTTGGAAAAGACCTTCAAGATCATCAAGTCCAATCATTTACCCTACTCTACCAAGTCCATCACTACACCATGTCCCCAAGGACCACACCTATACGGCTTTTATACACATCCAGGGATAGTAATTCAATCACCTCCCTGGGCAGCCTGTTCCAATGCCTGACAACCCTTTCTGTGAAAAAAGTTTTTCCTATTATCTAATCTAAACCTCCCCTGGTGCAGTTTGAGGCCATTCCCTCTTGTTCTGTCACTAGTTACTGGTGAGAAGAGGCCAGTGCCTACCTCTTTACAATGTCCTTTCAGGTAGCTGTAAAGAGAAATAAGGTCTCCGCTCAGCCTCCTTTTCTTCAGACTAAATAGCCCCAGTTCCCTCAGCCGCTCCTCACAGGGCTTGTTCTCCAGTCCCTGCACCAGCTTTGCTGCCCTTCTCTGGACCTTGATGTCTTACTTGTATTGAGGTGCCCAAAACTAAACATAGTACTCGAGGTGTGGCCTCATCAATGCCGAGTACAGTGGGCCAATCATCATCTTGGTCCTGCTAGCCACATCATTTCTAATACAGGCGAGGATGCCGCTGACCTTCTTGGCCACCTGGACACACTGCCAGCTCATACTCATCTGCCCACCAATCAGCACTCCCAGGTCCTTTTCTTCCGGACAGCTTTCCAACCATTCTTCCCCAAGCCTGCAGCGTTGCATGGGGTTGTTCCAGCCCAAGTGCAGAACCCACCACTTGGCCTTGTTGAAGCTCACACAGTTGACCACAACCCATCAAGTCCAACCTATCCAGATCCCTCTGTAAAGCCTCCTTACCTTCAAGCAGATCAACACTCCCACCTAATTTCATGTCATCTGCACATGTCTCAACCAAGATAGAAATAAAATGATTAAAGTAAACACTGAGTTCACATGGGACTGATCTGAGACAAAATCCAACTCCAAATGCACCGTATTTCTCAAGAAGTTAAAAAAAAAAAGTTTGGAAAATTGAGAATTAAAATGGTCTTAGATTTATGTGTCACACCTATTTCTAGCTGATTTCTAAGTAATTTTTGAAATAAGGAATTACTTGAATTACTAAGTCTTTATTCATCTAAAGACTGAGACAACATATAGCAGCTGCAGTCTATTTTTTCTGCATCTTGCAAAAACTTTATATAATTCTAAATTCTGGAAGCTCTTTAAACATGAGAGTATTTAAATACTCTTTTGAGCTACAGAAAATATACTTCATATGAGCAAGGGGAAGTGCTAGAACTACTGCCAGAAACTATTTAAAAGCTTGAAGCAATTTCTACCCTTCTGTTTGAACAGGAGAGAAAAAAAATATTGTTTAAAGGACATGGAATCTCTGTCTTCCCTTCTCTCTCAAAAATCCCACTAATTTGCCTTTTCATTTGTATCTTCAGTCTCCCTTCCGTGTGATTATTGAACAACTAAGCAGTAGGAGAACAAGAGCACAAGGCCGACCAAGCGAATGTTAAGCAGGGACACCATGTTGCTAATATGCACAACCACTGTTTCTGCTCAGTACAAACTGTGTTATTTTGTGTTCAACTGGTTGCACTTTTATAGTTTGATTGTCTTATCTCTCCTGTAGGGCCGAGCACAACTGTGCAACCACTGAAACTAAACATGAATTTATTTTCTGTAAAAGCAGGGCTGAGATAAGAAAGCTGTGAAAGAATCTTGTTAGCAATTCCTTGTGTAGGCAGCATGTCTCACTTTAACCATATGCATTATGGACTTTACGCATCGCTTGTGAATTCACTCCTAGAGCTTTTCCACACATCAGTTTGGCTAACCCACTTTCTAAAGCCTCTGTACAAGAAAGCTGAAAACTATATTGCTTCTTATACTGCAAGCAGCAAGACAACACACATGCACACACAGACAAAATCAGTGCCTTTGAAGAGCATGGCTTGTGTCCATCAGTTCTTGGTTTTGTTCCATGTTTTTTTACTACCCTCGTTTTCATCTGGATGCCTGAAGCGTCTGCACTGAGATTCTGAAACACAAGAGGGCAGGCTACATGTAAAGGAAAAAGCACTGTGCGTTTCCCTATTAGTTTACACAACGTAAATAGCCCAACTGAACAGGCTGCCGGAAAACTAAGAGACAAACATTTCTTACTTTGAGCATTAAAAAACCCACAACAGATGTGACCAAGATCTTCTGTTTAGTCTCTAGACAGTATAATATTAGTTATAGATGTAGCCCTGCATTTAGAAACCGTGTCAAACGGTGAAAAGTCTTTGCCTCTTGAAATGTGTAGAAATTTCTAAGGCTGCTATGTAAGGGTAAGAAAAGTTACTCACCCTCTTCCCAGGCTTTGACATGCAATCTAATGAAAATGCACTGGATTCTCACTTGGTAAATTCCAACTGCCTAAATCTTTAAAGCCCTCCCTGCCATAAATACATTTTGGTAAATCTGTTGCGTTCATTCTTATACAACCCTGTTTTTCAAATGTGGGTAGCTGTTGGAGCAGGCTGTCATACAATGGTTGTCTAGAAGTAGGCAGCTGTGAAGTAGCACTCCAGCCTCCCTACTAACAGGTTCTCTGTTGGCTTACTGCTGAAAAATTTCCAGGACTAGACTCTTCAAAGCTAAAATATCAATCCAACGTACAGATGCCATTACAGCACAATGCTTTCTTGATGATTTCAATATTAATTTGCTCATGAATTAATATTCTCCAAAATTTTTAAACTGCAGTAATTAACAAATCCAGTAATTGACTCTTACTGAAGTCAGCAAGGTTTATGCCACCGTTATGAAAAAGTCAGAGGTCATTTTTTCTACATAAATCCTATGTCTGGTGAAATAAATAAGGACAAGCAAAAACTTTGCCCTCGTTTTTCTGTTTGATGTTGAAAGATCAAAAGTTAGATCCTGCTAACTCCTATTTCTGTGCCTCAGCCTGGTTCCTCTGCATTTATCTGTATGAGCCATGTAATTGCTTCTGATGACATTCATGTAAGCTAAAGCAACTCCTTTGAATAGGGATTTATAGTTGGGAATCCAGATACTTGGATCTTGGGAGCCTGGCACAAATGAGGTGGTCAGGATGAGTCCTTTTTAACAAAGGTATAAGCAGCCATCTATGTGCCCCAGGTTTTTACAAGTTCTTTCTTTGACCATGACAGCAATAAATTATTTCATCTGTTCAAACTAAAACAGATTACTGACCATTTATGGAGGGGGGGGGGAGGGGGAGAATTCTAAAGAACTAATTAGCTTTTGCTGATTTGTTGTTTGGTTTTTTGTTTAGTTTTGATTTTTTTTGCAAATGATGTTACCTCCACAATTTCAGCTACATAAGAAAGCTTACGACAAATACAGATGAACACTAACAAAAACAATTGGTCAAAAAGTAGAGGGTGCACTGCAAAGGAATTAAAATTTGTATGTCAGAGTACTCTATTCCACATTTTGCCTCTAACTTTCAAAGTTTTTCTCTGATAGCTACTTTAACTTATGCATGCAGTACTCTAAGAAAAATGTTTGGACAATTTAAAACTGCACTATTCTCACAGTCAGCCACCAGCCTTCATCTCGCATCTTCAGGCTACCAGAGCTCCAAGTTGGCTAAATTAATTTGCCTTTTGAACTATACACACTGTTGAACACAAAAAGGATTTATTTATTAATTTTTTTTAAAAAATCTTGGGAAAGGAAGTGTTCTGGCAGTATCTCTAGGTCTTATGCTCAGAACAGGATGAAGCAAAAAAAGACGACACCACCCTAGAATATACGCATCTCGTGACGGAATTAATCAGCGTATCTGAACATGCTGAACTTCCCTACAACAGAATTAAAAGGAAACACCTTGCAGATACTAATGAAAAAGTGTAGTAGCCATGCAAAAAATCTTTCCTCTTCCCACAAGAGCTCTTTAAGGATTCAGGTCTTAATTTCTGTAGAAGAAAAACAAATTCCTATTAAAATGCAAGACTAATTTCACCATGTAAGAAAAAATGCATTCCAAAGAATCACTAGAAAAAAGTTGTTCTTCTTACACCTTTGTGAAACCTGGAAGGACTCTCCTCTTTAATTCCTGTCTAAGAACAACAAAAATTTCACAACATAGTTATATAAAAGAAAGTCTTACTACATACACACAGTTCTCAAAAAATACATTACATAATCACCCTCTTATAACAGTTTACAGCAATTTTTTCTTAAAAAAAAAATAATCAATTTAGCTGTGGTCATTTCTGACAAATCTGTCCAGAGTTAGTAAATTGTACTTGCAAAAGATGTGCATTTGTATTTAATAAACACAAATTATTCAGAAGTGGAATGTGTTGGACACTATTAGAAGTTTACATACATAGTATCAAATTCTATGCATACAGAAAATTAAATTCAAGAGTTGATTTTAATATATTGCACCCTTCTTTCATTAGAGAGATACAATGAAAAGTTAGTACTATAAAGACTATGACTCAATGTTCACGACTGTAGTTACTCAGTTTGTGATCCCCTCTATATAACAAAAAACGTATTTTGAATTAAATGTCAGGCTGCATTTAGCCAGGTTCATGGCATGAAGTACTGCTCAAGAAAGATAATCCCATGGGACTCAACCTCTATTTTGCCATCAGGCAACAGACACTGGGCTGTGCCGAAAGTACAGAGCAGGCGACGGAAACGCAGCTCCAGACAGCACAAAGACATCCCATGCCATCACATCTCACCCTTTTTCTTGTTCTGGCATTCTGGGACAGGATGCCGTAGCATCCTGCTGGCCCATGCCTATTGCAACCACACTTATCGTGCAAACCCAGGCGCACAGGCCAGGGCTCTGGCCACCCTCCTATCACTCATTCCCTTCCAACAATACCAAAGGGGCATTGGGCAGGGGGGTACTCTGCCCACACCCAGAGATCACCTGCAGGCACTGGGGATCTTTGAGGCTGAGTGGAGGTCAACTTTCCCCTCTCTCAGGTCTCTTTGTGAGCATGCAGTCCAGTTCAAGCCAAACTTTAGCCTTCCAAGAATATTCAGGCAGCAAGATGCTATTCAAACACCGCAACATTGCTAAAATGACACAAATAGAACTACTTTCCCAGAAGTGATTATTTTTTTTCCTTGATGACATTAGTACATTTGATGCTAAAATTCAGCTGCTTGGGGACGCAGAAGAACTTTCATGATCAGCTACAAATAAACAGAAAGAACTATACTGAAGTATAAATGGAGTAAGGGCTTGTTGCTGAGGTGTTCAATAGAAACTCTTCTCTACTCTCCAAAGGAATGAGACTGGACCTCTATACTTATACAACTACTTATCACTTACTTCTTTTTCTTGAAATAAAAAATAAGCAATAAAAATCATTAATTAATTTTAAATAAAGTACAAATGCAGAACTGCAAAATGATTCTATACCCAACCTGAAACTAAATGGAATACAATGAATTCTGAGAAGAAAAATGTAATTGAATGTATACCTTTACAGCTTTTGAATTAAGGTATTTTTCCACTGTAATAATTTTCTTATGCAATCACCCACTCCCTTCCAACAAGAACTACAAAATGACCAGGGCATACAATTTTGTTCTATCAGACTGTCAGCCTGCTAGATGCATGCACATCATCAGTTTAACAGGAAAATGCTGGGATTAATTTTATGTGAAATATGTATATAGAATAAAGTATGCAAAAAACAGACTACAAAACAGAAACTTCCATACTAGGTGAAAATATAAAATTACAAATACAGACTTTCCGCATCTCTCCCAGCAAATAAAGCTTTGTCACTTTTAAATTTCACACGAAATTTCTGGAAAAGTTTATTCAGGTGTTATGACTCCTCAGGGTGGATTACACATAACGAAGTCTCATGTTCTCAATCTGCTTGTTGTCGCCCTTGAAAAAATGACAAGACTGGGTGCTATAATTCCAAGTTGAAGCTTTAAAACTCATCTTTGAATGCAAGCTAACCATCTGAAAGGAAAAATGTGGCTAATTTTCCAGATTAGTTTCAATTACACTGAATTCTTTAATCTAAACTGCATAGCTTTTAACATGATTCTTTGCTTGATGTGAATATTCAAGGCTTTTCTTTTTTTTTTTTGGTGAACAAAAGATACATATCAAGCTTATCTGTGCAAGAACCAAATTGCTTTATTAGAACTGGAAGGAAATCACTTAATTCTGGAGACACTGTAATGTAAAGTGCAAAAGAAACGTGATTTAACTACCTGCTAAAACACGTGGCGTAATGCTGCTCACGCAGGAGTGATGAACATTTTTTCTCAATGAGAAAGGAAAAAGGAAACCATAATTTGTGTAGTGAAAGATGTTTGTCCATTATTTTATATTACACATAAATGAAAAAAATTTTAATATTCAGCACTAGCTCATCTTCCAGTTACTTTCCTGTTAGACCTATTTAATACTTAACCATTCTTCTTATTTGTTAAAAAAGCTATTTCTTACTGCTCTCAGCGCCATGTTTCTGAAAGTATGCATGTTTTAATACTGATTTTTTTAACAGATATTGAAACATTATTAAAAAAACATACTGCCAATGTTAACACAGTGCTGAAAGAGCATTAGTTCTGTCTGAAAAAAGAAGTTTCCTTTCCTTTTTCTGCTTTGTAATTCAAGCTGCTCTGCAGCTAACAAAAGGGTACTTACTGTAATTTTATTAAATTTAAGGTAACAATAAACAGTAACTCAGTCTCAAACATGATGTCATGCTGTATGTAGCTAGGTTAAAAGAGAATGTGAAACAAATTACCTGGACTGCTTAGGAAACCCTAAATGCCCTAATTTACCCAGCCATTTATCAGCAGAACTGAAGAAAAGCCTTTTTTTGCTCTTGCAATAGATAAAGGTAGTGATTAGTCTCTGAAGTGTACAATTATACTAGCAAGACAGAACAAAAAGCAGATCTTGGGAGTAAACATCAACTGGACATTCACATAACAAGGTCCAGAGAGACATATCCAGAAGTTTCCTCTTTTAATCCAACTCTGAATAATGTTGGATGCTATTCTCTGTTCCTTCGAAGCTCTTCTACTGCCAAAATAACTGCAAGGCTTGCAAGTCCGAGTATATCTCAACCCTTTCCCAAGGCACCCCAACACTATCTGAGACACTGAAACTATGGCAACCAAATAAGAAAGCAGCTGCCATGATTAATAGATGAAGATCCCAGCGACAGTGCCTAGCTAGGCCATAATTCAGGAATGTAGGTGGAATTAGCATAGAATTCATCTCAATCTACCAATAAAAAGTAAATTTCGAAAGACATCAACAAAAATAGAAGGGGTTTTTTTCTGCTAAAATAAATCCAACTCTAGTACTATAAACTGGCCCAATTCTCATTAACATTTCAATGAACGGTTGCCTCGAGTGCAAGTAATGGATAAATGGTAAAGGAACCAACATAGTAAATTTCCAATCTGACTATCGAAGCCGTATGTAGGAATACTCAATATATAGAACACCTGAGTGAAGCTGAGCAGACGGAGATAAGAACATAGAAATAGTTTGCTGCAGTCAGGAATATATGTGGACACAGTTTTTCCAATTGTGTTGAGCATTCATATGAGAAATTACTCGTTCCATCTGCTGAACTGGAACACCGGACCATATCTATTCTATACTCTACACATTTTGATTACTAGAAGTCCCGGTGAGTCCGTTAGGGTCATTGCAAAATTGATGAGGGTTAGGAATACTACTTTTTTTTTTACGTGCATAATCAAACTTCCACCATTATCTCCAGCAAAAACACTAGTATTACAGTCCTCATTCGATAGATGGTCTCAGATTAAAGTGAAAGGGCATAACAAAAATACTCTTTATTTTTTCCACTTTCACAAACAAGTTTTCACTAAAGGCAGTTGACCACGGGGATCATAAAAGCATAGGAAGGCTTTTTCTGGCCTGTATCATACAGAGGGCATAACTCTGCAGGAAAGGCATGACTTTCACCGGGAATTCCCATATTGCTGCCCTGCTCCATGATGTGCTGCAATGCTGTGCATCTGCTCACAGAAACTCTAACTTCAGCATCGCATCAATGTTGTAAACTCTATTTCTGTAGAAAGTTCAGTAGCAGTTTTGTCAGTACCTAAAAAAAACCTGGAAAAAAATGGCATGGGGTAGTCCATGATATGTGAATTTCAAGTATCTAGTATAAATACTTTATATAGAAATGCCTATTATTAACAATACTTTTAAAGGAAAGGTCATCACTGAATGTAGCAAATTACCATATGTCTTCACTCTAGAGATACAGCAACTGGCAGTTCTGTTAATAGCTGGTTTATCTACTTCATTTTACATCTCTATTTCAGCCACTAAAGAAACACTTTAGGGCTTGGGGAAAAATTCCTTTCATACAAAAATGACTCTGTTCACACAGAGGATAGTACACCCCTCCTTTTGGCTGATAAATAACTACAGTTCTTTACTGGGAGGCTTTCCAGTGAATTATATGATAATTCATGTTGGGGTTTTCTTGTTTTCCCTTTCTTCAAAAGCCTTTTTTTCTTAAAAAAAAAAAAAAAAAGGTGACATCTACTTCCTTCTTTTATTAAACTATAGCTGAAGCCTCATTTATATTCGTCTGGTCCATGAAAGCTGAGAATACGACTACTTTAGGGGCAGAGGGATAGATCTCTCATTCTCTTCCCTATTTAGTGCCTCCACTATTAACTGTTAGCAGCCTTTATAAATTTGAAGCAACAAAACCTGTAAATCCCTCTATACTCATCTTTCAGTGAACTCCTCCTAAGACTTCCAGAATATCCTGATTTTGTAGGTGCATAACTCTTTTCTTCTTTTTTTTTTTTTTTTT